>JAOXJP010015613.1:0-16073 GCA_025762735.1 Platanus orientalis | reverse complement strand
TAGTTTCAAGGATTCTGAAATTGATTTATAATTCTATTTGTGGGTTTATTCAAAAAGACCAACTTTGTTTGGGTTTTATCTTTGAAATTATGTTACTAAATGAAATGAACACAATGTGTAGTCATATTTTCTGTTTGAATTTTACAATACAATTGAGGATACTTATGTATTCATCTCCCCAAGGCACCGGAGCAGCCAGAATAGAATGCTCCCATTTTTTTATTCCATCCATTATGTTCTTTCATCACATGTTTGTAGCTAACTATTCTAGGCCAAGATTTTGATGTAATCATTCCCTCTAAGAACAACACTCTCTACCTGTTTTCCATTTTTTATGATGCCTATAATATAAAGCCATGAGTTACTTTGTACAGTGACATAGAAACATTAAGAACTCCATTCTACTAGGAGTCTGTTCGCATCAGGTTCTATATATCAAAGAACTGAGTTCTTTTTTCTTCTTGGATTTCTACCGAATTCTCAAAGGGGGTTTATATTATGGGCATAAGTTTGGATCTTTGTTTTAGTCAATTGTTCTCCCCCCTAATCAAATTCAGGTGTGCCCTCTCTCTCTCTCTCTCTCTTGACTCCAAACTTTGTTTCAGGACAAAGACATCGCCTATGATCACATCTGGTCTCTTGCAACACAAGTGCAAGATATTTGTCCTGTATTTTGTTGAAATATTTTAAACATAAGAAGGGCCTGCAAATGAAAAACAGAGCATTCGCAAACCACCTGGCAAAATCCTGGGAGAAAGGAACCTTGCCAACCTGCCTCCTTCTCGCCTGTGACTGAACCCATTTTATGGGTCTGGAAAGCTTTGTGCTTCAAAAACCTGGAACCAAACTAAAACTGTGAAAACCTTGGTTGTCCATTGCCTATGTTCACCCAACTACACAAACACCTTTTTGGTTAGCAAGCTTTGATCAGAGCCATGAGGCTGGACAACTGACCAGTGAGAAGAAACCCACCTCTTTCTCATCCGCGAATGGAACTCATGTCTCTCTTTGTATAAAAAAGAGGAGCATGAGTGAGCAAAGTGGTTGAAAAACAGAGAGGAAGAGAGTGAACTAGAAGCTCATGCATGAAAAATGGATGCTACTACTAGGGACTTCATCCTTGAAGAACAAAAACCTAGCTCCACGGTTGAGAGCTTGTGTTACCTACTCTCCCTCTCTTCTCTAATACTCTTTCCACTTCATTCACCTCATTCTCCATCCCCTTCATTGACTGTCGAGAACTCGGCTCTTGCCTTGAGGTCTCCAATCATCCACTCCCCTAGAGATCACCTTCTCTTTAGAGAGAAGCAACCTGTCTACGAGTTGAGTTATCTTAACACTTGGTGCATTGAGAATTCACGCGTCTTGACTCAATATCTTGACTCGGACATAATTGTCGAACTTTTGATAAATCTAAATGCACTAAGACATCGGGCTTTAAGAAATGGCAAAGGTTCATTTCTCTCTACCGAAGAGTGCAACTCTGTTGAGAGACAAGGGTTTTACTCGAACGAGATTGTATCCCGAAGGTAGCTCGGTTATATCCCTTGCACAATCACTAAGCAGCCTCGACTATCTTTAAGAAACACAAAAACAACACCTTCTCAGTTTTGGATGAATCACTGACAAAATAAACAAAATAATCTTCAAGTTTAAATTCAAACTTTTCATTGTGCAAATGAACAAGCTCTGTACTGTGTGAATGAACAAACTTTGTAGTGCGCAAATGAACAAGCTCTGTGGTGTACAAGTGAACAAGCTTTGTAGTACGCTATTAGGAATCCTTGATTGGAGATTCATTGTGGCTAAATTTGGTTGATTTTCCTCCATATATTTTTCCACCGATTTATCCATTTATACTTTCCATATTTATTTTTATTCATTGTACAGCTCCACCAATTTCTCCCTTATAATCTTCCACATTTATTTTTTTCCTTGTAAAGCTCTTGCTATTTTTGTATATATACGTACAGAACAATAGAAAGAAATATACTTTTGTCCATTACAAATCCAAAAGTTTCATGGTATCAAAGCACTCTTGTTACGCATAGGTCATGCAATTCCGTCAGCCATTTCTTTTCATCTCCTTTCTTTTATTCTTAAGTTTTTTTTTTCTTTCTTTCTTGGTTTGTTTTCACCGTGACAAGAGGTTCCACTAGGATTTAGAAAGCAGATGAGGCTATAGATGACAACAATCCATTTCATCTTCATCATTCTAACAACCCAGGATCCATGCTTGTGTCTCAACCTTTGATTGGTGAAAACTACTCAACTTGGAGCAGGGCTATGCTTATGGCCTTGAGTGCAAAGAACAAAGTCGGTTTCATTAATGGATCGATTAAAAAGCAGTTTCAACGGATCCAACCTACGACTTTTGGGATCGTTGCAATAACATGGTAAAATCTTGGATTCTTAATTCTTTATCTAAAGATTTGGCCAATAGTGTTATTTACATAGATACAGGAGCCGAAATTTGGTCTGATCTCAAGGAGCGTTTTTCTCAACTTAATGCTCATCGCCTTTTCCAAATTGAGAGAGATATTATCTCCTTAAGACAGGAACAATTATCTGTTGTTACCTATTATGGAATGAACTTACAAATTTGCAACTTTTTCCCACATGTACCTGCTCAGCAAAAAAGGCACTAACAGATTACCAACAGCAGCACCGTCTCATTCAATTTTTGATGGGTCTGAATGATTCATACTCTGCCATATGTGGAAAGATTCTACTTATGAACCCTCTTCCTTCTGTGAATCAGGCATATTCTCTCATTCTACAAGAAGAAAAGCAGAGGAATGCGGTTGCAACAGGACAGCCAAATTTTAAAACCACTGCATTAGCAGCTCAATAGCAAAATCTGATGGCGAAGAAACTGAATAATAAGGGCTCCAATTTCAAAAAGGAGCGACCTACTTGTTCCCACTGCGATTGGGTTGGTCACATAGTTGACAAGTGTTACAAACCTCATGATATCTTCCTGGGCATCGACTTCACAAGGAGACTTTTCAATCTTTTGCTAACTAGGTAGCACAACAACCATCTTCCTATGATGAATCCACAAGCAACAATTCTATTACTTCTCCTTTCACTGTAGAACAAGTTCAACAGCTCCTTGCTCTTCTCAAGCCTCAAGCCATGGCAAACCAAGTAGGTAGTAGTCCTTCCACAACTCACCTCAGGTATTTGTTTGAATTCTTCGTTCCATAATACCTCTTGGATATTAGATAGTGGTGCAACAGATCACATTGTGAATTTTGTTAATCTTTTCTCTTCCATAACATCTACTTCTACTACTATTAAACTTCCTGATGGTAGTCTTGCACCTATAACCCACATTGGCACTGTTTCATTATCTCCATCTCACCCTTTATAATGTCATTTGTATGCCTTCATTTCATTTTAATCTTATTTCAGTTAACAAACTCACTCGTTCTTCAAATTGTTCGCTCACTTTTCATTCCAACTCGTCTTATCCAGGACCTTACCTCGAGGAAGATGATTGGCAAGGGTGAAAAACGCAATGGATTATACTGCTTTGTTCTCAATGATGCATCAAGATGCAACTCTACACTGTCCTTTTCTTCAACTAATATTTGGCATAGACGTTTAGGACATTTATCTTCAAAGACTCTAAATTCGTTGTCATCTTTTTTTCCTAGAATAAACGTTTTGGATATTAATCATTGCAATATTTGTCCTCTTGCTAAGCAAACACACTTGCCTTTTCCTCGTAGTTCTATTAATACTCATGCAATTTTTGAGCTTATTCATTGTGACATTTAGGGTCCCCATCATATGGAGTCTATTTCTAGAGCACGATATTTTCTGACTATTGTTGATGATTATAGTCGTGCGACTTAGGTCTATCTCATGTCTCATAAATCTTAAACTGATCACCTTTTGCAATCTTTTGTCAAGCTTATCGAAAAATAAGGAAAATTCAATCCGATAATGGAAAAGAGTTTTCCATGCATAGTTTTTTTCAAGAGAATGGCATCATTCACCAAACCAGTTGAGTGGACACTCCCCAACAAAATGGGGTTGTTGAACGTAAACATCCGCATCTTCTCAATGTTGCCCATGCTTTGCGTTTTCAAGCACACCTTCCTATTCAATTTTGGGGTGATTGTATTTTTACTGCTACATATTTAATTAATAGAATCCCATCATTGGTTCTATCTGGCCAAACTCCCTATGAAAGACTTTTTTTCGCGAAACCCTCATATTCACACTTGAGAATTTTTGGTTGCCTTTGTTACGCTTCTACTCATACTTTGAAAAAAAACTAAGTTTGTTCCACATGCTAAACGTTGTGTATTTATCGGGTATCCATATGGTAGAAAGCGTTATAAACTCTATGATCTCGAAAATAATACAACCTTTGTTTCACACAATGTTATTTTTCATGAAAATATCTTTCTCTTCTCTCATATGCCTTCAACTCCTCCTTCTCGTTTAGTTCTTCCTTTGCCACCAACCGATGTCATTGATTTATCTTCATCAGATGCATCACCACCATCTAATTCTCCATCGCCACCTGTGCTTCATCTTTCTCAGCGCCCGCGACAAACACCCACTTACTTGCAGGATTTTCATTGTGGTTTGGCTATCCTTCCCAACCAATCATCTTACTCGACTGATGATCTTTCGGTAAGCACTTCCTATACCTTATCTCATTATTTATCATATTCTTCTTTTTCCCCTACTCACCGTGCTTTTAGTGTATCCATTTCATCATTGTCAGAGCCTAAATACTTTAAACAGGTTATCCAAAATGGTGCAATGTTATGGCTGCTGAAATTCATGCTCTTGAGGCAAATAAGACTTGGAGTCTAGTTGATCTTCCTACTAGAAAGAATGCAATCAGTTGCAAGTGGGTTTATAAGATAAAGTACAAGTCCGATGGTACAATTGAGCGCTACAAAGCTCAACTCGTGGCAAAAGGTTATAACCAGCAAGAAGGACTTGATTTTCATGAGACCTTTGCTCCTGTTGCCAAGTTAGTTTGCGTTTAGTAACTCTCCCAAGAATGCATTTTCATTGCTTTTGCTCCCAAGATTCCAAAATAGGTGAAAATGGCGTTTGGTAACTTCGCATTCTCTTCCCGTTCCACTCCCAAAATCGGTTTGGAAGTGGAATTTTGAGAGCTGAAAAAAGTAGCTTCTTCGATTTTGATTCCCAATTCTCGTTTTTTTTTTTTTTTCCTTTCTTATATACTCATTCTATTATATCTTTATCATAATCTTTAAACATTTTCATCATTTCCATTATTTTCATCAAGATTTAAATTTTTTGTTTCAATTTCTCTCCTCTACCTAACCAAACATGTTTCTCATTCTAGAATTCACTCCAAAGAATGCATTATTGGTGGAATCAAGAATCAGGAATTGGGAGATGAAATTTGGGAGAGTCACCAAACTCAGCCTAAAGATTCTATTCTTGCAGAGTTACCTTATGAGAAACCCAAAAATAATGAAGAAGAAAAAGAGCACCAGAGTTGAACATATCCGTTAATTCTCACATGATCGTACGGCCTCTCCAATTTGGTTCCACAATTTCTAGACGTTATGGAAAGTGATTCTTCTAACCCCAACCACACGGTCTCATCTAATTTGACGGAGCAAAAATCAAAATCTCCAAAGATAACGCCGGAGCATAAGAACGTGTTGGGTTCTCAGTTGGACCTTCTTCGACTCAGTTATAAAAACAAAACAAAACAGAACAAAAAAATTAAGAAGAAGAAGAAACGGATGGCTTCAACCCTTATATGACAGGATACTGTATAAAAACAAATATTCCGTTGAGATTTCCTAGTTACACCTTAGTGTGGGACCCACCAATATTCATTGTGATATCATTCAATCTCTTAAACACATATCTGATGTTGGTATACTAATAGCCTGTGTGGCAGTTACCCGAAATGTAATCATTTCATTTGAGTTTCCCAAAGCATTTATAGCCATGAGGTGATGATTTGTAATGAGCTAATTCAAATTTATACTAATTTGTTAACTACAATTATAAATGAAGTCATCTCAAGTTTTTCTATAAAATGAAATGATTAATGTTATCATGCACAAATCGGTGCAAATCTGAATGGTTTCATTGCAAAACCATCCCATTGTGGCTGAAACTCAAATGAAATGATTGCATTACAGGTGGCTGCCAAACGCAGCCTTAATATATTTCAACAATACGAAGAAGACAAGCTTCCCGTCCATAACCAGCCTTGCACTTGCTTACTATTTGTATATGCTATGACTCTTGTCATGCCCTACTTTAATTTTGGTGAGGACCCATTGTCACCAGGGAGAACATGCAGCCCTGGGTTAGCCCAAGAGCGTCAAGAGGCATGCATAGGGTCTCAGCCATGAAAAAGAACAATGTAATGTGTTGAGAAGATCCATGAATGGGTCTCTGATGGAAATTTGGGTTGCAGGTTCTTTCTCTCGGTCGGCTGTGAATCACAATGCCGGAGGCAAGACTGCTGTCTCTAATATAGTGATGGCAGTGACTGTTATGGTGACACTTCTCTTCCTCATGCCCCTCTTCCGCTACACACCCAACGTTGTCTTGGGTGCCATCATCATCTCAGCGGTTGTCGGCCTCATCGATGTCCCGGCCGCCTATCTCGTATGGAAGGTCGATAAATTCGACTTTGTAGTGTTGATATGTGCATTCTTTGGTGTCATATTCATCTCTGTCCAAAATGGACTCGCCATTGCAGTAAGTTTGATTTCAAAAACTTATGATCTCCCAGGTAGTTTTATGATTTCTAGGCCTATATATGGTATGCACATCCATTCGAGTTGATCTTATGCTTGCAGGTAGGGATATCCATCTTCAAGGTCCTCTTGCAAATCACTAGGCCTAAAACAGTGATGTTGGGAAATATTCCAGGGACGAACATCTTTCGCAATCTTCATCACTACAAGGAAGCCTCAAGAATTCCAGGCTTTCTCATTCTGAGTATCGACGCTCCAATTAACTTTGCCAATTGCACCTACCTTAATGAAAGGTTTGAAGCTGTTTCAAGGGGCACAATAGCAAACATTATAACTGATAGCGATGTTCTATCGCAAACATTTATGATCATATTGATTTATCTTTACATTTCATTTTCAATTACAGGATATCAAGATGGATAGAGGAATATGAAGCAGAAGAGGAAGTTGAAAAACACTCAAATCTTCGATATGTAATTTTAGACATGTCAGGTAAGTGAGTCCTATGTTTTATGGCCAAATAATGTTGATTGTGGAATGTATAACTTGTCATTCCTCTTCATGTTCTGTAGTGATCACATCTATGTTTGTTGCATTTAATTTAAATCTCTCTTTATAGTTTAGCATGATTTTTCAAGCTCTATCCAATTAATTTAACTTGGTGATAGGCTACTCTCAGTTGATAGGTGACAAGTTACCAAATTTTTTGAGTTGTTGACTCACATTAGTTCTTCACACATTCCTTACTTCTTAGGGACCATGCTTTAGGGTGTGTTTGGCAGCAAGGTTTGCTCTGTTCCTTGTTAAGGTTAAGAGATTATTGATTTGTCAGGCAGTTCCTTAGGGGAGTAAAGGATGGGCAAATCACAAAATAGTGCTCTTTTGGTCTTATTTTGTGGATGGATGCATACTGGATTTGTTAATATCTAAAATAAAAACCATTAAACATTACACACCATGATACATCTAATTTGTAGAGTATCTAAAAACTCTGTCTATGTTCATTTTTCAGCTGTAAGCTCTATAGATACAAGTGGAATATCGCTCTTAAAGGATATGAAGAAGGCGATTGAGAATCGAGGTCTTGAGGCAAGTAGAAGAATTTTGTTTCTTTATTTTTTTTTTTTTTTTTTGAAGGTTTTCTTCATCTTTACTAATGCTACATGGGGTTGATTGGCATCACAGTTTGTGTTGGTTAATCCTGTGGGTGAGGTGTTGGAAAAACTGCAACGGGCGAATCAGGCCAAGGATTTCATGACCGGAGATCACCTATTCTTGACTGTTGGAGAGGCTGTGGCTTCACTCTCGTCTATGATCAACGAAAAAACTTCAACCCTTGTTTGACAGAAAAAAAAAAAAAAAAACATGGCTCCCTACTATTTTCTTCATTAACAGCTAAAAAGAAAAACTACTTAATTGTGTATTTAATATTTGCTTTAATTTTTCTTTTTCTTTTTCTTTTTTGATTCCTAGCGTAGTTTACTTATAGATCGGCTTAAGTGACTACTCTTTTAGTGCGACGCTTGCAACATGCTAAAGTGCAAACTGAATTGAGATTAAAATAAATGCTGGAAGGTATTCCCATTTACTTCTCCTCCCCCCCTCCACCCACACACATGTATGTTAGCTAATTACATTAGATAAAAAATGAAATTATTTGAAGAAAATGTTCTGTTATGACAAAGTGTCTGTAGTGTTTATGGTGAATTATAAATTCACACGTCATGTTGGGGGTTCAAAAAAGTGTTCAGGTGTAAAAAAGGAGACACCAAATTCAAAAACACATTATGTGCCAATCAATGACATGCCTACATAGACTTGTGTCAATAACAGAATCATTCTCCAATTTCTTTCCTTCAAACGCCAAATTTTTCCCTAAGGATTTGGTGACACCACCAAAGGTTAACCTAAGAAGAGATTGACATTAGGGGCAGACACATCAGCACCAAAAAGTGAAAAACATCCCACAGAAAGTGTAAATCACTTTTTTGGTGCTGATGTGTTGGCCCCTAATGTCATTCCACCTTAGTCTGACTTTAGGGGTCTCACCAAATCCAAGGCGGAAAAATAAGGAGAGAATACGATATTGGGCCTTAGGAGTTGGGCCTCGTCTCTCTTCTCTTCTTGCACAATGCACTTCCATTGGGGATCTCTTCTCTACCCTTTAGCTTCCATTCAGGTGTGTTTTTTTTTTTCCCCTCTTAGGCCCAGTCTGGTTGCCATGAAAAGGTTTTCTTATAACAATATTTTCTCAAGAAATCATTTTTATGCTGTCTGGTTGCCATTAAAAGTTGATTTTCTAGTATTTTTCTTATGATGCTTTTCTTTCCTTTTCTTCTGGTATTTTCTTTTCTATACAATTGAAGGCAACCAGACTGGGCCTTAGTGTTTATCATATGATTTCATGGGCTTAATAGTTAACCGATAACTGTTTTTAAGTGTACCAACAATCGTTCAAGTGCCTTGAACTGATTTAAGAGACCAGTAAGTCCTTTGCAAACTTAGGTCTATGGGTTGCTTGCAGACCCATTTGTTCACAAGTCTATCAGGCTTAGTGCGCGCAGCCTCCATGGCCTATTACTCAAAACATTTGAGATTGGGGGCTTGCAAAGCCCATGTACTAGTTGATTTTATTGTGGTCCAGCTTGCAAACACCACCTTGGTCCTGCTTGCAAACCTGAATCATCAAGCACCTGCCTCCACTCACAGGTGCGCATACTCGGTGCATAGCATGTCGTTACACCGTTACATGTAGGAGAGTGTTCTCAAGAGATACAAGTATGAGGGTGTTTACTTTGAAAACCTTTCTCCTCTCTTTCTGTTTACTTATCTGTGTGAATTCACACAGGCATTGTAGTTAGTTATCACTATTGTTTCCTAAACATTTGGTTAGATTATAAAAGAAAATTGATTCTATAGTCGTATAAAGATGCAAGTGTCATTAAAATCATTAATTACCATAAAATAAATAAATAAAGTTCTTGAGAATCCATTGTTATTTAACTGAATTTTATTTTCATTTTCAAGTTTTGGTTGAAGTGCTGAATCAGGCACAAAAGGAGGTAGGAACACCCCAAAACACCTCCATGAATCAGATGCCCTTATTTTCTAGGCATTTTTTATTTTAAAAAAAAGAGATACCTTGTTGTGTGGAAACCTAGATTTGGGATCGTATGCACCAAAATAGAAGAGAGAAAACAATGCAAACAACAATCATACAATAAGAACAAGACGATTTACGTGGTTCAGCTTGAAACCTACGTCCACAGGCGAAAACGGCGAGAGAGCTTTCATTAAGATTGACAAACATATATTATAATGAACAGTGCAATGGCATAGAAATAGAGAAACCCCCAAATATAAACCCCAAAACCCTAATCTCCATGGATCGGATCCGGACCGCAAATCAAATACAAAATATGGGTCAAAAAATTTCGGCCAAAGGCCTAAGTCACAGTTGGGTTTTTTCGGATCGCCATTTGGGTTACATCTTGGATTGAATACAAGACCTAAACCCGACATACCTGATTTAGGCACTCATCCTTCCTCCTTCCATGGTGCATTGCATCAAATCAAGAATATTTAGTTATCTCTGTTAACTCTTAGACTAAATTTTAGTAATCCAAAAAAACAATTAAAAAATGAATATTAATTCAAGAGAGTATTGAGATTTAGTGAATACCAATTAGAATAATTGCTCGAATTCCGTCAAAACACCAACTAAAACACTAGAATTTCTTTTCAAATAGTAAAATTGATGTGAGATCGGTGGTCTTTGAGAAACCTGCTCTCATGTCATGTACACTTCTGTTTGCCTCAATTTGACATGTAAGTGAAGGTAAAATAATATCTTCCCATATGATCTTCTAAGCCAAAACATTTTGTGGTGTGTGATTCATCATTCATCATTCGTGGCACTTTCAAGGTGTTGAAAAGGTGTATACATTTCCAAGGTAAAAAGATACTAATTATGTTCAAAATATTTACAAATAGAAAGTAATTAATAGATAATGACACCAAGAATCAAATAATTACCTGAGCTTTCAAGAACAAAGAAAGAAATTTTTAAAGACTACTACACTAGGTTGTTTTTTTTTTTTTTTTTCATATAAAAGACAGAGAAAAACGGAGAGGAGGAAAAAGAGAAGAAGAAAATTTTGTATCTAACCTATGCCCAAAAAAAAATTATTGATGGTAAAATTGAGCAAATAAAGGTTGTCGGTGGAATGCCCATTACGACCTATGCTATCCTAGTAAGACAGCATCACCGAGTAAAATAAAATAAATAATTTAATAGAAAATTAGAACATAATTAAAAAAAAAAACAGTTAATGAAGAATTTTCTCATTTCACTTGGAAAAGAACCAAAGTACCGATAGCATCAGCAGCATGTGCAACTCTTGGAGAAGGGGATCTATGACATGAGATCTTGTGAAATTCAATACCCCAATCTTCACAAGGTTAGGGTTCAAAGACCACTGAAGAAAAAGAGTAAAAAAATATAATAAGAGATATCAAGTCCATTTCTTGGTGACGATGTTAGAAGAATGACCAGTGAGTGGATTGTATCCGCTCCTCATATCGTCTGCTCCTTTGTGCACCCTGTCAGGGGGAGGGCACATCAGTACCGCCCTCCCCCTGACAGGAGCAGACATTAAGAGAAGCAAATACAATCCACTCTCAATGAACAAGGTTACACTAGTCAACCCTGCAAAATCAATAAAAGAGAATCAAGTAAATCTATTAGAAAAGAGAGTAAGGAAAAGTAATAATAGAAGTGATTAAAAACATATATTAAATAACTATAAAAGAATATGAAAATGCATGCAATAGTAGAAGTTTCAACCAAATATTTTCCTTACAAAAAATTCAAAAAAAAAAAAAAATGTTTGTTTGTGAGATTCCAATTGAGAGAAATCTTATGAGAGTTGAGTAATTAAGAAAGAAATTTTAGCAAATAATGATTAAATTAGTAATTAAAGATATACATTAAATAAGAAAGCAAATAGATGGGAGAAATTCTAGGGAACATACGTACGAGGACATTTAAGAAAAAGAGCATTATAGAAGCTTAAATTAGTAATTAAATATAAAGTGAATAAATGTCTTCTTTTTTTTTTCTTCAAGTGTAGCAATAGATTTCAGGGATACATCAAATGAGTCATAATACCATACTTCTTCCTTATGTTCCTTAGCTGTCTTTGTGGCCATGTAATGTACCACCTTATTGTAATTCTTAGGCATATAAAAAATAGTAATTGTGGAACAAAGTAGGATCCGACAATCTTGGATAATCTTCGATATTCTCCATGGAGGTTTGGTGTCATTTCCTATAGCAACTTTGTGATTGTTTGGGAATCTCCTTCAATTATGTGACCATTGACTTTAAGTTTGGCAAGAAATTGTAACCCAATAAGAAAACCTCAAGTTTTGGTTTCCTCCACTGTGCCTCCAACAATGATTTTTGATGAGCCTTCAATAAGTGTTCCTCTATGATTTCTAGCAATGGTTGTTGCAACTCTAATTGGAGATGTGGCTCCATCCACATTAATTTTAATGTATCATTATGGAGGACAAAAGTTCTTCATTGAGGCCCACATCAATTGGACTATTAAGAATAATGAGAGCATCAATAAACATCCTAGAGGCTCAATGAATGATATTGTTGGCTGAAGGTTAGTGTCTATTGAACACTTTATTGTTCCTTGCTTTCTAGATGGACCAAAGTAAGAGTACTCCCATGGTTAAAGCATATGAACCCGGTAATAATCCACACCATTCCCCTATTCATTCTTTAAGGGATCTATTATTTTCACGAATTCTAAGACTCAAAGGGGAGCCAAACCAAATTGATTGTGAATATTCATAATTAAAAAATAAGTGGTCAATTGTTTCTGTATCCTTTTCGCAAAAAGGACACATAGGATTTATTAAACTAATAAACTTGGATAGGTTCCCTTTAACCGCAATAGCATTATGTAAACATCTCCAAATAAACATCATAACTTGTGGGGGAGTAATCTTGAGATGCCATAATGCCTTGAATATTTTGCAAAATGAAGATTCCAAATTAGAGGAGGATGAAGTTTTTTTCTTCATGTATTATTGGGTATATGTTAATTTAGTGGAAAAGTTACCTGAGGAAGTGAGAGTCTAAATTGGACTATCATTATCATTCCTATCCACTTCACTAAGATGGATCTTCTGCACGGATTCTACAACATGGAATGGGAAAATATCTGCTAGGACATCCATCCTCCAACTATGTGTGGTGTGATCAATGAATTCAGTTACCTTCCTTTTGGGGGATCTGGTGGGGTTATCTCTGATTCTATAGAAAGGCACACCTGGGATCCAGGGATCTTTGTAGATGTTGATATTGTTTCCACTTACAACGGACCAACAAACACCATCTTTGAGCAAATCCCTACTCCTAAGAATAGCTTCCCATGTTGATGATGCAGATCTAGTTTGTTTAACCTCCCAAAAATTTGTATTTCTCAAATATCTTGCCTTTAGTAGTTTAACCCATTTGTCATCAAGATTCTTGATGAATCTCCATCCCAGTTTTGTCACTAGTGCATTATTGACGGCTTTCATCTCTCGAATACCAAGTCCACCATTTGCTTTTGTTTCTTTAAAAGTGTTTCAGGCTTTCAAATAGATTTTTGCTTTTGCCCTGTTTACCCCACTAGAAATCACTTTGGATTGATTTGCATGCAGGTGGATTTAGGGATGAGATTGATAGCCATATGATAACATGGAATAGAAGCTATGAGTGATTTGATCAAGGTGGTTTTTCTAGCATGAGATAGAATTTTCGCTTTCCACTCTTTCAATTTTCTTTGGTATTTTTGAATTAGGAACCCATATGTGTCCTTTTTGGAATCCTTCTATAGGAGAGCCTTGCCTTAATATTCGTCTTCATTTTTTTCAGGAGTTGAACACCAAAAAAATTAGGGATGTTTGATTTCCTTTCTTCTCTGGCATTCCTGTTGATATGGTGGATGTATAGTTTTTTTATTTCGTTTGGTGTATATTAGTTTGTTATTTATTTATTTATTTATCTTTATTTTATTTTATATTAGTTTTTTTATCATCCTCATGATGTGCTCTTGCACCTTCCCTTTTTCTATGACTTCTCAATATTAATGATGCTTCATTGCTAAAACATTGAAGACAATGTTCAACTTAAGTTGGGGGGCTTGAATTTGCGCTTTATTGTTAAGATAATTTTTGTTAATAGTATGGACTAGCATTCTTCCATTTTTTTTAGTTGATTTTTTTTTCATCTTTTCTTTCTCCCCTTAGCTATCATCGCTCTTTTTTTATATACTTTTAAGGTATTAAATTCTATATTATGAAAGCACATGGTGAAAAAAAAATTCAACCAAATTCTAATGTTTTTAATATGGATTCTGTCATTAAATTTCCATTAGTGAATCTTGAAAATTCATGATCTTTTGAAATTACACTACACATCTAACTAATTTCTAGAGTTATGTTGAAATTTAGTAGTTGTTGATCTATTGATTTCCTAGAGTGTTTGGGGAAACCAAGTCCAATGGACTTTGTCTGTCTTGTTCATTTGGTTGACTAGGAAAGAAGAAAAATAGAACTGGGTATAAACATGATTTAGAAAGCAACCATTGAATTAAACCGGGTACACCGAAAATGGCTACCTATTTGTGTTGAAAAAAAATAGAAAAAAGAAAAAGGGAAGTTTTGAATATGATGAAAGAGTGTGAGACAAAAAAAAAGATATGGTGATAGTTTCAATATTATTCTTGTTTTCATAAAATAGGATGAAAGCTTTTGTTGTAAAAATACGAGCATACTAGAATATCACAGGTAAAGCCCATAAGGTATTAAAGTGAACATCCAAACCGCTTGTTAACCCGGACAGGCAGCTTAGTTTAGAATTAGGTTCTTAAGTTAATCCAACAATTTCTTTGGTGATTAGGAGTTCACTTCTGCTTAAGGATATTGACCCTTTAGTTATTTGTTAGACTGCACATGCACTCAAAAACATTACTTTAAAGTTTCTCTAACGGGGAGTTAATGATTTGGACTCTATTTTGATTTTTTTTTAATAAACGACTGATAATCTGTAATAACCAGTGCTTGAGTAATTCTTAATTTAATATCTTGATTAATTTACAAAACAATTTGTGTATTTTAATTTTAGAAAATTTGGAGGATTATTGGTTATGCGTTACATTTATTATCTTGAACAAGATGTGCAAGTTACACCATTTTAAGGATGATAAATTTTCTCTTGATACCTTAGATTTTGTTCATTAAGCGTGAAACTAGAGAGGTGCTTGTGAGCTAAAAATTTGCTAAGGTATATGGAAAGTTTGTTGCACCTAATATGAATTTTGTGGGTATATTTACTGCAAACCCTCACGAGTTAAACTCATCCACTAAGGGAAACCTAGGGGTTTAAGGGCTTACTGCATACGTTAAATGCAGTCAAGAATGCCTGCGAAAATGGCAATTAGCTTTTGATTTTTTTTCTTGTTTTTTACTTTTCTTTTCTTTTGTTTTCTGTTTATTTCTTTTTGAATCATGTAGATTGCTAACTGGTTGGGGGTGTGATAATTACTTAAAATTACACAATTATTATAATCAAAATAAGCATTATCCATTTATTTTATGTGTATTTATATTAAATTATGTATTTTCTCTTGTAGAATCTCAAGAAAAAGCTCAATTGAAGTTTAAAGCCCATTAGCAAAACCTACTAATGGAGATGATGTCAAAAGATGATGGAGATCACCACCACCCATCCAATCAAGTAAAGATTAAGCATCCAAGGGAATTCAAGGGTCAAGATTGATAGAGGAGGAGGATTAGACATTGGACCAGCTCACTCATGGGGCAAACAAATCAAAAACGTGTGGGGCACATAAGCAAAAAAAATCTTCACTTCATACATTTTTTAGAAAATTCGCTAGAAATGGAGTTTTGAGTTATGTTTCGTATTTTGGCCATAATTTTTGACTCAAAATTTAGATTAAGGAAAAGCCGTGGGGGTTGGAAAGAAGATTCGATTCTCTACAAATTTATATTTCACAATTTTTTCCCTATTCAGACAATTTCGAGATAAAAAATAGACCATGTGGAGCAAATTTAGAAGGGCGTAAATGCTGAAAATTTGGAGATCTTTTGGCATCTTTTACTTTTTCATTATAAAAGGGGTGTGCCTATGCACGAAATTATCATTTCTTCTCCTCTCTTCTCTTCTCAAGTTTTAGGGTTTTATTCTTTTATTTCCATGGCTTTTGTAATGAAGATGATGGGCTAAAGGCCAGACCAAGGTTAGAGGTGAAGTTTAATTAT
>JAOXJP010015593.1:0-17567 GCA_025762735.1 Platanus orientalis | reverse complement strand
ACAAGTTGAAGGTGCTAGAAGGACTAGAGGAAGGCCAAAATTGACCTGGGTAGAGGTATTAAAGAGGGACATGGCAGCTTGTAATTTAACAACAAATAAGGCTTTAAACAGAGCGGAATGGCGGAACAAGATTCATGTAGCCGACCCCAAATACTTGGGATAAGGCTGTTTGTTGTTGTTGTTCACAAAATATTTTAGCAAAATTCTAGGTGATACCTTTTGCAAGAAACTTCATAACCAACTTGAAGATCTCAAGTTTTGAAGCAAAACAAGCATCAAGGTGGGTTGACAAGGCCTAGGCGACACCAACTTTGGAGGACTTCGTAGCATCTTTCGAAACCTAAAGAAATCCCATGAGGGGTGTCCATGTAGGGGCGGCACATCAGAAATTTTGCAATAGTTTTGTGTTTTCTTCCATTTGGATCAGCACACTTGGAACGGTGTGGGTTATTGGCAGCTACAACAAAGGGAATTCAGCAACATCAATTACAGGTAACATCATCTAGTTTTCAGCCTTATTTTAATCCTCTTTTGTGTGGAAGGATTTGTGGATTTGTTGGACATGAATGTGGAAATTTTAGGGCTGACTTTCTAAGGTTTATTTTGACCATCAGCCCAAATTTTCTAAATTTGATTATCCTCTATCAACTTAAAATAACCTTACAACTTCATGTTGGGAATTTGAGAATTCTTAAGGATTTAATTTTGTTTCTTACTTTGTTTTTTTGAATACTCAACATTGCACACCTCACCGTAATTGAAAACAAACTAAACTTGCATGCTAAGGTGTTAGTAGGAATCTAGTTTATGATGGTACATCACCTATGATGATTCTTGCTTAATCTCCTATTGTACAGACTCACAAACCTACATGCATGCTGCATCACTCTCCCTTTTTCATCTCTCTTATTTTCTCCTCTTATTTTATGGATCTGACAGATTTCTTACTCTTCATATCCATGGCTAATGTTTAGCTCGTCTATTGAAAAAAAATTATGATTATTAAATCCCCTAGTCTATTCACATTGTGTTCATTCCACTCAATAATACTACCTTCAATGTAATTCCAATTCTTAGTAGTATAGGAATACATGTATATGTGAGAGTATGGTATTCTTGCAATATTTCTTACATGTCTTTTCAGATGTTGGTATATGTATTGATGCAGGACAGCTTGTAAAGTTGTTGAAATCTTGCAGATTATGGGTGCCCCTCAAGACTCCCTAGAATCTAAAAAATCTGAATGCGGAAGCTAAATTTGCTAAATAAAATAAAATATGCAATACGATGCAAAAATATGCAAAACTAGCTTATTATACAAAAACTACACCTAAAAACAACCTACGGGTAACTGAAACCCTAAACCTAAGCTCTGATACCAAATCTAATGCAGCATGCATGTAGGATAGTGAGTGTGCTCAGGAGATTGAAATAAAATTGATAAAATAATAATAAAAAAATAAACTAAATTCCTACTCACCAGTTCACATGCTAATTCAAACAATTTTTTAAGTTAAGTTCATATGCAATCAAGGAATTAGAGATTACAAAATTAATAAACAATCAAAGATCTATTAGTAATGTTTTTTTATTGAGTTATTTTGGGAAAAGAAAAATTTATGTTTAGGCTTAGGCTAAAATATTATAATTGAAATTTTTCCACAGTGTTAAATTTAGGCTAAGATTAAGGGAAACAATCTGGATTACCTTAGAGCATATATGAATAAATAAAAATGAATCCAATGACATATTTCATCAATCATAATATTTTAGGGAAGATAGTTTAGACCAAGAAAAAGGAAACCCAGCTTCAGGCCCTATGCCAAAAGTCCCTAAAATTTGGGGATTCGAAATGAGAACTCAAATAAGAGAAACCGTACCTAAATCTGGTATAGATTGCCTCCTTGATGTGTTAAAGATGGATTGCAAGTGATGTCCAAGGCCAAGAGAATAATTTTGAAGCTTTCAACATTTTTCCAAAAATTTCCTTCTTCTGTATGCAATGCCACCAACCCTAAAGAAACAAAAAAAATATATATATATATTTTTTCTGATGTGGGACCCAACCACTATGGTTGCCCAAGGGTTGTGAAACCCCTAGGAGAGTCTCACGTGATAGTCCTCTTATATGAGGTAACTATGGTCGATCTCATAAAACTTCTCAAAACCAAGTATTAACACCTGGGCATGTTGGATTATTCGAATGGAGATTTTTCCAACGGCTATATCTCTCAATAGTGTTGCCCAGGGATTTCTTTTGCACTCTAGAATTGATTTAGATTAAAATTTGATGGTTGGTAGATGGGAGTTGAACTCGTGAGATTGGCCTTCAGGTGTTGATCATGCCTGGTGTAGAGGGAACATCACATAACCAACTTCAAACACCAAGAGACAACTGATGCTTACTCCAATATGGATCGTTTGCCCCTTGGGAGTTTCCTTTGAGTGTTAGATGGATCAAAATCTCAAAATCGAAGTTGCAGTAACCAAGTTGCTACCAAGATTCCTATTCAACACTTTAGAACCTTGTAAAAAAAATTGCAAAAGATAAAGAAGAAGAAGGGAAGAAGGACCTTTAACCCAAGGGGAAGGGAGTGGCCTTCACCACTAGCGTTAAACTAGGTGGTAGCCTAAACCTATTTCAGGGTTTTAGGGTTCTTCAGCTACAACAAAGAAGAAGAAGAAGAGTAGTAACCGTGAAAACCAAATTTCAAATCTTATTCATCATAAGAGAAACCAAGTCGTGGGAGCAATAAATAAGCTTCCACGGCTAGGTTTAATTACAATAAAATAGAAACTAAACAAAAACACCCTATGTGTAATGTCTCATCTCCAAAATACCCTCCAACTACAAGAAATAAAGAAAATACCCTACATAAACCACTAAAGACCATACTACCCTCACCAACATATGTCCCTCTCCAACAAGAGATATAAAAAGACATAATAAAATAAAATAAAACTCTAATGAAACTAAGACATGGTCATATCCCTTATGCACCTCCTCTGGTAGACTAGAACTTACGCCTGGACCCGATGTCCTCATCAACTCTCCCCTCTTGGGAAAAAGTCACCTTTGACGTTAAACGATTGCAATTCTGCTTTAGAATATTAGGATCAAGACGCTGCAACTTGCTCTCAGTCAACCATGTACTGTCAATATCCGGTCGGCCCTTCCCCTTGACGAGGTACCTCTGATAACCTCCTCGTCTAGTGGAAACAATCTGATCCTCCAAAATGACCTCAATATCATCTCTGCAAGTAGTGATTGGTGGCAATGGTGGCATATGCTGAGGAGGCTGAGGGTCTAATGTCTATGGATTGACAAAAGACTTAAAGTTTGGTGTAGAATGGCCATGGTAAGGTACAAGGTCCTCTACATTATTAGTAGAGCTGATCCCTAAATCAGTTGGAATATCCACAATATATGCGTTAGGTCCAATCTTGTTTCAGAACTTTGTAAGGTCCTGAACTCCTTGCATGCAATTTCCGTGCGACCTCAGGTGGGTATCGCTCAGGGCAAAAATGAACCATAACTAAATCATCAACCTAAAACTCGTGATGTGAACAATGCATATTAGCCGATTGATTATATTTTTCATTACTAATAGCAATGCTACGCCTAATCTCCTGGTGTAATGCATATAACTGTGATGTAAATGCAAATGTAGACACAGATGGATGCTGGGATGAAGATATAGGAATAAGGTCTATAGGAGCCTTGGGTTTATAACCTGTGACTATCTCAAATGGACTCATGCTAGTTGTCCTATTGACCAAATTATTATATGCAAATTCTGCAATAGACGACAATATCCCATGCCCTAAGGTTCTCACCGACTAGACAACGGAGTAATGTCCCTAGATTTCTGTTCACCATCTCAGTCTATCCATCTGTCTAAGGGTGGTAAGCAGAAGAGAACTACACCTTGGTACCCATCATCTTCAACAGTGTCTTAAAAAAATAACTGATAAATCTAACATCACGGTCAGACACTATGGACTTGGGCACCTCATGTAGACGGACTTCCTCATCAAAGAATAGATGAGCGACCTTGGAGGCATCTGAAGTCTTGGCACATGGTATGAAGTGGGTCATCTTGGAAAAACGATCCACTACAACCATCACGAAATCATGCTGCCTCAGGGAACGAGGAAGCCCTAACATGAAGTCCATGCTCACATCTTGTCATGCACTGTGAGGAACTAGCAAATGGGAATACAGACATAGACTCTGTTTCCTCTACTTTACCAGTTGACAAGTATGACAATGCTCAATCACTTTTGCTACATCCCGTTTCAAACAAGGCCAGTAGAAACGGTCATCAACTAGAGCAATGGTTTTGTCTCGACGGAATGACCAGCCACGCCATCTGCATGCATCTCCCAGATCAGAAAGTACCTCACTGAAGTGCGAGGAAGACATAAACGTGTACCTTAAAAGAGATACCTGTCCTGAATCATAAACTCTCTGCTCATCATTGGTTGATCGCCCTGCAAGGAGTGGAAGATAGTACTAAAGTCCAAACACAACTCATAATCCTCTCTGAGTCTATCGAATCCAATAACCTTTATGCTCATCGTATGTAGGATATAGACCTTTCTGCTTAATGCATTTGCAACCTTGTTCTCTGAGTTGACTTTGTGTTTAATTACAAATATATACTCCTGAATATACTCCACCCACTTGGCATGACATATTGCCATGAATTAAGTTTCTTCTAAGAGCCTAGATATCTCAAAGCCTCATGGTCAGAAAGTAGGATGAACTCTTGCGGCAGTAAGAAATGTCACCAATACTTGAGGAAGTGGATCACCGCAAAAAATTCCTTGTCATAGGTGAAATACTTTTGTTTGACTTCATTTATTTTCTTGCTAAAATAAGCCACTGGATGTCCTTCTTGAGTAAGGACACCTCTTATTCCAACCCTAGATGCATCAAACGCAATTTTGAAGACTTTGAAAAAGTTTGGGAGTCGAATGACAAGAGCCCTGAGTCATCCTCGACTTGATCTCTTGGAAGCCTTGTTTACTGCCTTGGTCCACTTGAACTCACCTTTATAGATGCAGTTCGTAATAGGTGCCATGATGGAACTAAATCTCCGAATAAACCGCCTGTAGAATGTGGTCAAACCATGGAAACTACGAACCTCATGAATGCTAGTAGGCTCAGCCCATTCTATAATAGACTTGATCTTTTCAAGATCAACGGTTATTCCCTCACCTGATACGACAAATTCCAAGAAGATAACTCTTGGTGTCATGAACGCACACTTAATAAGATTCGAGTATAGGCTTTCTACGGAGTATCTCACATACACTTCGCAAATGGCTTATGTGAACCTCTCTACTAGGGCTATATATAAGAATGTTATCGAAGTATACAACCAGAAACTTCCCTATATAGGGCCTCAATACCTGTGTCATTACCCTCATAAAAGTACTTGTAGCATTGGAAAGTCCAAAGGGCATGACAAGCCATTCATACAGTCCATCCTTTGTCTTGAAGGCAATTTTCTATTCATCCCCTGGCCTAACTCTAATCTGGTGGTAGTCACTCTTGAGATCTATCTTGGAAAAGATAATAGCCCTTGCCATCATGTCTAACACATCGTCAAGCCTAAGAATGGGAAACCTATACCATACTGTGATCTTGTTGATGACCCTATTATCAACATACATCATCCAGGAACCATCATTCTTCGACGTGAAAAGTGCAGGTATGACAAATGGATTCATACTCTCCCTGATGAAACCCTTTTCAACAGTTCATCCACTTGGCGCTTTAGATCGGCATGCTCTATAAGGTTCATCTTGTAGTGAGATAGCTTGGGAAGAGTTGCTCTAGGAACCAAATCAATGGCGTGCTGAATATCACACATTGGTGGTAGCTCATTTGGCAAATTCTCAGGGAACATCTCTTTAAACTCTCTGATGAGAGGCTTTACCTCAGCTGGGAGATCAAAAATAGGGTCAGGGGTTACTGCTCTAGCGACTAATGCAAATACTGGTGTGGCACCCTTAACATCTAGCTCAAACTCCTTAGGGTTAAAAATATTCAAGAATTTTGTCTGAGGACCCTTCACATCATTCCCTTTATTCACCGGACTTTTACCTCCAGACTGGGCTTTTAATGAAAGAGGAATGAGCTTGATTTTCTTGCCCTTGAATTCGAACACACACGTGTTAGATCTACCATATAATGTGACATTCAAATCAAAGAGTCAAGGTCGGCATAGGATTATATGCCCTACATCCATAGGCATGACATCACATCATATCTTGTCCTTATACTGACCAAACTCAATAGGCACCTGACATCTATGAGTGACTAGAATAGAAAAGGAATCTATCCACGACACTCGGTAAGGCTGAGGGTGTGAGACGGTGGTGAGTCACATTCTCAGTAGAAACTACGTTAATGCAGCTCCCACTATCGATGATAACTCTACAACTCTTTTCTCCACACTTGGTAAAGGTACAGAAGATAGTGGTCCTCCGCTAATCCTCCTCTAGAGCAGCTTGGGTGAGCACATCTTACCACCTAGAGGGGTGAAGGGGAAGAGGGATAGCTAGAATAGGAAGGTTTCATGACAACTAGGTAACTATCCTCTCCATCTCCATCATCATTACTCGAGGCCTGCACAGGATCAACAGTCTCATCTATGCCAGTCTCATCATTAACTGCCTATTGATCTCCGTGTACTTCCTCCGCAGTATTGTCCTCTAAACAGAGAGCAAATTCTTTGCGTGGACACACCTATGAATAATGGTCTACCCCACCACACTTGTAGCATCTATCAGTACTGCCCGAAGAACAAACTCTAAACTCTTCTTTTCCTTAATTAAGCACTGGGCCAATCCTAGAAGGCTCAGGACCAACTCTGGGTGCTTAGCCTTTTGAGGTGAACCTATTATCCGGGCGTCTAGGATGATAGGATCCTAAGGTTGTGAAGCCCAAGACATTACATACCTCTCTATGTCCTGTGCAATCCTGTAAACCTACTCTAGTGTGGTAATGTAGTAAGCTATAAGCTCCTTCTAAACCTCAAGTCGGAGCCCCATTTTAAAGTGAGTGACGATCATCTCTAAACTCTCACAGACTCCACATCTCAATTTACCATCATCAAATCTTGTGATGTAGTCCACGACGCTAGATGATCCCTTACGGATAGCATGATATTAATCGAGAAGTCTAGTGTGATAATGATGTGGCGCATACTTTTCTTTGAGTTTTTCACGCATCTCTGCCCGACTAGGAATGAGTCTCTCTTATCTCCAATACATTTGCTACTCTACTAAATCTCAGTAAAGTTGAGCTGACCCAACTAACTTCATATTAGCGAATTTGACTTATCTGTGAGGGAAGATATCATACAATCAAAGTACTGGTCCATCCCGCGAACCCAATCCAAAAAGCTCTTGGGGTCTAAGCACTCATCAAAAGTGGACACCTCAACCCGCATAGCTTTCAGGGTTATCTCCTCGCAATCTCTTAGACCCCTATGATCTCTCATCCCTTGCTACTACCTATAACCCCGATGATCCATGTCATCATCCTCAAACTCAGGGATCTCCTCATGGGGTGGGGTCCTCCTATTGGGTCCCCTATGCAGGATTGGACATCTACCCCTGGGTGGGGTTTTCCTAAGCTCATGTATCGGTTCAGAACTAGAAGTCCTTCACCCATGACCTCCTATGGATCCATGGCCTGAGTGGTGGTCCATGTGAGGTCTTGTCTGAACCCCTTTCCCCTAATGTGAAGGTCTGACAGTCTGTGAAACCACCTCTCTACGGAGTTCCTACATTTGTTCTTGGATGGTCTTGTGGCTAGTGTTAAAAACTAGAACTAGCCGATCCAACTTATCTGATAAGTCCTTGAAGGCGGGATCCTGAGTAAGCTGGGAATTGGTTTCTGCTTCTAGGGATATCTTGTAGTGGTAATCTAGTCTGGATCTAGTAGACATACACCGAAGGACACAGGATGGGTAACCCAAAAGACTCCCTAGAATCTAAAAAATCTAAATGTGGAAACTAAATATGCTAAATAAAATAAAATATACAAAACTAGCCGACTATGCAAAAACTACACCTAAAAACAACCTACAATAAACTTAAGCTCTGATACCAAATCTGATGCAGCATGCATGTAGGAAAGTGAGTGCGCTCAGAAGATAAAAATAAAATTGATAAAGTAATAAACAAAAAAAAAAACTAGATTCCTACTCGCCAGTTCACATGCTAAATCAGACAATTCTTTAAGTTAAGTTCATATGCAATCAATGAATTAGAGATTACAAAATTAATAAATAATCAAAGATCTAATAGTAATTTTTTTTATTCAGTTATTTTGGAAAAAGAAAAATTTAGGTTTAGGTTTGGGCTAAAATATTATAACTGAAAATTTTCCACAATATCTAACTTAGGCAAAGATTAAGGGAAACAATCTAGATTACCCTAGAGCAGATATGAATAAATAAAAATGAATCCAATGACGTATTTTATCAATCACAATATTTTAGGAAATGTAGTTTAGACCAAGAAAAGGGAAACCCAGGTTCAGGCCCTATGCCAAAAGTCCCTAAAATTTGGGGATTCGAAAAGAAAACTCAAATAAGAGAAACCGTACTTAAATCTGGTGTAGATTGCCTCCTTGATGTGTTAAAGATGGATTGCAAGTGATATCCAAGGCCAAGAGAATAATTTTAAAGCTTTCAACATTTTTCCAAAAATTTCCTTCTTCTGTATGTAGTGCCGCTAGCCCCAAAGAAACAAAATTTTTATTATTATTATTTTTTTCTGATGTGGGACCCAACCACTACGGTCACACAAGGGTTGTGAAACCCCTAAGAGAGTCTCACGTGACAAGCCTCTTATATGAGGTAACTGTGGCCCATCTCGTAAAATTTATCAGAACCAAGTATTAACGCCTAGGCATGTTGGATTATTCGAATGGAGATTTTGCCAACGGCTATAGCTCTCAATGGTGTTGCCCAGGGATTTCTTATGCCCTCCAGGATTGATTTAGATTAAAACTTAATGGTTGGTGGATGGGAGTTGAACTCGTGAGATTGGCCTTCAGGTGTTGATCACGCCTGGTGTAGAGGGCACATCACATAACCAGCTTCAAACACCAAAGACAACTGATGCTTACTCTAATATGGATCGTCAGCCCCTTGGGAGTTTCCTTTGAGTGTTAGATGGATCAAAATCTCAAAATCGAAGTTGTAATAACCAAGTTGCTATCAAGATTCCAACTCAGCACTTTAGAACCTTGTAAAAAAAAATTGCAAAAGATAAAGATGGAGAAGGGAAGAAGAACCTTTAACCCAGGGTTTTAGGGTTCTTCAGCTACAACAAAGAGGAAGAAGAGCAATAGTCGTGAAAACCAAATTTCAAATCTTATTCATCATAAGAGTGACTAAGTCGTGGGAGCAATAAATAGGCTTCCATGGCTAGGTTTAATTACAATAAAATAGAAACTAGACAAAAAACCCTATGTGTTATGTCTCCTTTCCAAAATACCCTTCAAATACAAGAAATAACGAAAATACCCTACATAAACTACTAAAGACCATACTACCTTCACCAACATGCGTCCCCCTCCAACAAGAGACATGAAAGGACATAATAAAATAAAATAAAACTCTGATGGAACCAAAGCATGGCCGTATCCCTCTGCGTCTCCTCTAGTAGACTTGGAATTAGCGCCTAGACCCGATGTCCTCATCAGGTAAAGCCCAATTCCTTATGACAAACGATAAATCTATTACATATTTCATATTTTTATGTAAAAAAAAAACTTAATGGTGTAGCGCCCCCTGCTAAGGGGGGGGGGGCTAGGCTAACCCCCACCTGCTAGCCCCCCTTGGGACCCCCTACATTGATAATGGGGGGCAAACCCCCCCTTCTGGTGCCGCTTTCATAATAGAAGGCTAGATTAAATTTCACCATCCCATTGGCTAAAATAATGAATCATGTATTATTTTATTTTTGTTTATATGATTTTACATAGTTTAGTTTTTATGCATCAATATATATTATAATATTGGATGTTTGGTTATACAAACTAAAATCTTAAACTTATACAAACCTTGTAACCATGTTCATGATGCACTTAACATGCCTACAATTATGTTTATCATTATTTATATATTATTGTATTTGTATAAGGTTTGGTTTTTCTCCATTAGAAGTAATCAGATTGGATGTTTGGTTATGAAATGTTTAATCTTGATCTTTATAAATATACATGCTCATAATAGTGTTTATTCATGTATGATGCACCTAACATACCTAAAGTTGAGTTTTTTCATTCAAACTTTTCATAAAAAGCATTATAAAAATATTAGAAAATTTTATGAATTTTTAGGCTTTGGATCGGGTTCAGATTGAATGATCCACACATGGATCACCAATCCAGATGATCTGATCAAATCCTGGATCAGTTTTGGGCCTAGACGATCCGACCTGCCGATCAACATTGCACATAACCCAATCTAGCACAATCAAACCAAGCATGCTGCAGTAGACAAGCATTCTATCTAGTACCATCCAAAATCAAGGAGTATTTGCACTCTATTTGTTAAGACTAGGGCTGTTAATCAGGCCGGGCTAAGCTAGGCCAAGGTCTGCACAAACTCAGCCTGAAATGTTTTACCCAAGCCCAAACTCAGCACAAATAAAACTTTAGGCCTAAAAGTTAGGCTATTAATCAGGCCGGGCTAAGCTAGGCCGAGGTCTGCACAAACTCAGCCTGAAATGTTTTACCCAAGCCTAAACTCGGCCCAAATAAAACTTTAGGCCTAAAAGTTGGGCTCAAACTCAACCCGTTTTAAAACAACAGGCTTCGGGCCGAGTTTGAGCTGCCCGAATAAAACTCTTTTATTAATTTTAAGGTTGACTTTAGGCCCATAATTTCCCCTAAATGAATATTATATGAGTTTTTTTTTTAACAGTTAACACTTACCTATTTGATAAAAGTAAATTTGTTAAAAATATATGGGTCCAAAAAGAATAAAAAATATATATAGACCCAGTATCAACATGTAAATAAAATTATTATTTGCTAACTAGTTTGGGCTGGACTAGACCTTAGGCTGAAATTGAGCCTGCCCAAACTTGGCCCAAATAAAACTTTGGGCCTAAAAGTTGGGCCCAAACTTAGCTCAGCCCAAAATTAGGTTGGCCCAGCCCGATTATTTTTCGAGCCGAACATGTCAGGCTTTGGGCTAGCCTAGCCTAATTGATAGCCTTAGTTAAGACTGAGGATCAACTTACTGCTTTATTGATCAAAGAAGTAAGTGGTATTTATTTTTCTTATCTTGTTGGCAAATTGGGTATGTGAGATATCTATTCTCTAGCTTGATGGGGAGTGTAAGAGAATACATGTATATGTATTTTGCATGTCAATCTTTTATATTTTCTCTTTATATTGTAATGATATACTAGTACCATACTATATACCATAATGTATAGAGTATAAATATCAATCCAGTGATGAGAAAAAAATAAACACTCATACATTTGTTCCCAATTCCTCTCTCCTTTTGTTTCCTACACTCTTCTATCTTCTTCTCCTCAAAACCCTAATCTTCTCCAACTCTATACATACCTATACATCTCAATTCCCTCATTTATTTCTAATACCACAAGGAACCTCGCTTTGAAGTTTTCTCTTCTTCCATTAGCAAAACTTTGTTCCCCTCCTTAGGTTCACACAATTTGATGAGATGATTTCCTTCTAATAGCTTCCAAAAAACATTCCCTCAACCACTCCACACTAAATTGTCCAATCTAGATGCTCGAGGAAAACCCCTTGCTTCTCTCTTTTTCTCTAAAATATATCATTTATCAAATCTCTTGGATTTAACAATGAATATATTTCTCATGTTTTTCCTTTTTCCCCTTAAATCTAATTTCTAATGCAAGAAAAAGAACCAGCTAGAGACCTGTGGGAGAGCTCAGAATGGTTATATCACCGCCTTTTAAAAATATAAATAAATTTAGGGGCTCCTCATTATTAAACAGGCCCAATACATCTAGCCTAAGATTTGAGCTTAATGGCTAGCTTTCAATCTTTCTGTCTGTCTATTTGTTTCCCGATAAGGGGTTATGGGGACAATAGAATCAGCTTGCGCATTATAAGTGACACCTCTAGGGGAAATTAAGGGGGCACCAAGTAATTGGATAGAACCATTTGACTTGTGAACCCTATAGGTCCAACAGCTCCAATTGAATGAGTAAAGTTAGGGACTCTGAATCCCTTAGGCTATATAAACTTTTATTAAAAAATATATATAATAATGTATAAACTCACCCTTGAGGTAGAAATGAGGGATTTTAGGCATAGCTCACCCACATCACTCGAAAAATGGAGCAAGTGAGATTATACCATAGCAATCAACCGACCCAATTTATGCAGGTAACCAAATGATGTAGGATTAAAAAAAAGATTCTTACAATAATCAATTAAGATCAAAGCCTAAAGAATGGTTCTTTAGGGACACCAAGAAAATCTCAAAGATGTAAAAGATTAGGATGCATTCAATTTAGGCTATGCCCTAAAATCATTTAAAAGCCTTAGACTAGGCCTTAAATTAATTTAGAGGTGTTTTGAAAGAACCTTAAAATAAAAGGACAGATGAGATAAACAAGAATAATGGTAATCAAAAGAATGAAGAATAAATAATGAAAATATATGTAAAAAAAGATTAAAAGAAAAAGAATGAAAATAATTCTATAGAAATTAAAATAAAACAAAGAATATGGAAGAGAAGAGATAAAGAAAGAAGAAGGGATGTGAGCTCACCTCACCATGAAAGATTGAGGGATAACCAGCTAACCATGGCTTTTAGAAGCAACTTCAATTCTTTATTTCATCAAAATTAATTGTACATGAGGTTTTTATGACCTATTTATAATATAAAAAAAATCGAAATTGGACCAAAATACTCCTCCCTTGTATGGTCAACCCAAAAAAACCAGAAAAATTCTTAAAAAATCCTAAAAATTCCTAACAACAGTTCTAAACTATTCTAAATTAATTTTAACCTCTCCTGATGGCTCATATGGCCTTATTACATCAATCTCATTGCTAAAACTTTCCTAAAATAAAAAAAAAACTAAATAATTCCTAAAACATAAAATTAAAGGAAAAATCTTGTGGACAACACTATGCTTTCTTTTTGTATCCTTTGTTCTTGATCTTGGGCTTCTACAATGGTTGGACTTTCACAAGCCATGTTAATGCTACCGCATCACCAAACCATAATTCTAGAAGGGAATTAAGCTCCATCTTTTCTATGAGAATTCTAAGCCATAATTCTTGAACCTTGTGTGCAAGAGTCATAATTCCATTCCATGTGGATGTTCTCATATACAACTTCCCCTAATTGAACTTAGATTGACATAAGTGGTGTGACCCACCATTAAACTTACTCAATTTTGACATTTGATTGAGGCCATCTCACTTGAGATTGACGTCAATCCCAATCAAGTCAATTCAATGGATATTTTACAAATCCGTAAGCCTTATATACAACTCTCTCCTAATTGGTGTGTGCTTTGTAAAACAGAAGGGGAATCTTCTAGCCACTTGTTACTTCATTACAAGTTTTTATAAGACAATTTTGGGCTTATTTTCTTTCGAATCTAAATCGTTACTGGGTTATGCCTAGAGATGTGGTCGATCTCTTTTTTCTTTGGAGTGCAGAGTGGTTGGGTGTTAGGTGTCGCCTTTTTTGGGATTGTCTTTGTCATGTGGTTTTGTGGAATATTTGGAGAGAAAGGAATATGAGAATCTTTAAATACAAAAGGAATTATTGTAATGAGGTTATTTATTCTATTATCCGAGAAGTTGGGAGCTAGATTTTTGTTGCCAAGTTGTTCCATGGGCTTTCTTGGGCTAGCTTTGTTCGGGATTGGGTGACTAGCATCTCTTGCTCCCCTATGTGTGTTTGTTGGTTGGCCATGGTCTAGACGCCTCCTTCCATTGGTTCTTTTAAGCTCAACTTCGATGGTTCTTCCAAAGGCAACCCAGATCCTAGTGGTTTTGGTTATGTGATTCGGGATGATCAGGGTGAGATTTTGAGCATTATTGCAGGGCCCATTGGTACTACGGATTAGACCAAAGCGGATGTCATGGGATTGTTGATGGGTCTTGGGGAAATCCAAAGGCTTGTTTTGCATCATTCTTTGGTGGAAGGCGTTTTGTCGATTGTCATTGGTTGGGGTTTGGGGGCCTCCATTGGGTTTTGGAAATTCACTCTTTAGATCCATGAGATTCGGGTCTTGTGTGCTTCTTTTAGCATTTCTTTGGGTCATGTGCCAAGAGCCCAAAATGCTTTAGCAGACAAAATTGCTAAATGGATGATTGATTTGGGTTGGAGTATAGATCTAATATAATGCCGATTATTCCAGAGTAATACCTTCGGGCCTCTCCGTTGTTGTCTCTCCCCTCTCCCCTTTCTTATTCTTTTAATAAAGTCATTATTTATCCAAAAAAAAAATCTACCAAAAAGATAGATGCTATATGAGTATTTTATTGTCAGAGCTTTCCAAATCAATCATTGACCGAATGAGCAAATGAAACATATTTATGAGATGGTGCTTTGCTTGTTTTTGACAGAGAAGTCCAAACAGTAATGTAAGGGTACCAGTTCTTTGGCCAGTTACAAAATTTAGTCATATCTGGTAGATTTGGTCAAAACAAAAAGATCAAGTGAATTAACAAAAGAAGAAAATGAAATGCAGGTTCCCTCCATTGATTGTGCACCCTCTTCATTCAGAAAGTTGAGTGTTAAAGATTTTCTCATGGTAAAAGTGGTGGCTGCACACTAAGACTTCTATGTGTGCTTACCATGAGCTTTGCAGTATCCTACAAATTTTCATAGGATTAAAAAGATATTTATCCCAATGTTGTAGTAGAATTTGAAACAGAATTTTTTTATTTTTTTGAAGAATGAAGAGTAGAGCCTATCTATGAATCCTCAGATATTAAGACAGGCAAATACCATGGTTGATGAATTAAGAATTAAGTTGTCAAGATCTTATGGCCTGGGATCCTATTTAGAAGTCATATGATCCTGCCTTTTGGTTAATTTAAAATATTCAACCTGATCAAAACCAGACAAGAAAGAACATAGATAGCAAGTTGCTCCGTTAACATGTGAAAACCTTTATATGGGTTTGTTGAAAAGATTATCCACTGCCTACATCAAATATAACAGACATATTTAGACTTAAAACAACTAAAAGGAAACATATCCACAAATGGTATTAAAAAAAAAAGAAACCATATAGAAAATGTGCAATTACTACAGAATTAGTGAGATACAACTTTCATTTATTTAATAATTCCGTCTACAAGAAAATTCATATATAAGTAACAGTGACAAGGATTGCAAGAAAGTAGATATAAAAAATTTGTGAAAGTAGGACTCAGCATGTGTACAAAAAAACCTCATGTTTGTATCTTGGAATGAATATCTGACCTTAATACTGATCAGAGCAGTTTGCAGAAAATGGATCTTCTGTGTCATCTCTGAAATTAGCTTCTCGTGTTCTTCAAGATGAAGGCTTTTAGTATTCAGGTTTTTGATACTTTCCTCCATGATGAGTTCTGTATTTAAAATTGCCAAATAATCAATTAACAAAAGTGAGATTATACGTTAAGCTTAAGCTAACACATTAACATAAATATAGATAGCACATTATATTTTAAATTATAGCAAGGGGTACTTATTAGTTATTCTTGAATGTGGTCACGGTCTTCGAATATGGTTAAATGGCTTAATAAACTCTGCTTCACTTGAAAGCTTGGACTAAATTTTCTTGACAATGTGTCAGAAATTTTCTTGATAAAAAAAAAATCTACACATTAAAGACCACCTTACTGGAAAATTCTAACAAGATATCCATGCTCAAAAATGTTTGGAGTGCATGATCAATTTCATCCAAAGAAGAAGAAGATGAAGAAGAAGATTGTGTCGTATTCATGTGTCAGGCACATACCAACACTTTTACTTAAGGAAAACTTAATTTATAATTTATTTTTTATTTTCAACTACTACTTATATAAAATGAAAGTAATTCTGCATGTATACCCAACTCATTCTACGAGCATCTTTTTATTATGGCACACTTACAAGAACAAAATAATATTAGAAACATACCTCATAATATTGAATCAAACTATACAGAAGTGTCAATACTTCGGGGTTAAGGTCGGTGTGTCTTACAATTCGGATCAATGTCTAACACCATACATTTAACAAATTTCACGAATATCTTCATCACAGCAATAATACTCAACATATTCAAAAGTAAAGAGTCAAGAAGCCATCATGGATCATAAGCACAAAATCTGAAGCGTGAAAATGGAAGTCTCTTTATGCCTTCCATAGTAAGGTGAGGAAAGGCCCATTACTTTTTTTAGCTTCTTCGGCAAAGCACATAAACAGATACAAAACCTCACGATAGGAGAAATGAAACCTCTGCTCTGACCTAAAGGTGGTTCCAAATGATTAACGATTCCCACAAACATAATTGTTTACTATTTCTATCCGACACTGATGGCTTGACTTTTCATCAGCTAAAGAAGAGAAATGTCGAACAGAGACAAGATACAATGGGCACATTTTGAGTATAAACATAAACCCGAATATGTTAGGCCTAAAATGAACCAAAAATGATCTTCCTTTTGGCCTCAAATGATGGGCAAATCCCTTTAAATCAAGAAAATAAGAAAAGCTCTAACTACCCTTTGAATCAAATAAGAATTAACAGCTGATTACTTCCAACAAATTGTGGGAATGCCATGAGATCAGAGTATGATAAACAGCACTGGATTCTTAGGACGTAGGTTAAAAGGGTTCAAGCTTGATTTTTGAAGTGACACACCAACTGTCCCCACTCTGAATGGATTTAGCTCCTCAAGCAACAACTAAAACCTAATTTGAAATTAAACAAGTCCAATCTCACCGAAGTAACAGAAACCCAAAAGAATTAAAGTGGCATAAACAAATTCTACGCAGTTACAAGTGCGAAAGCCAAGAACATAACCAGAACAACAAAAAATTAAGTAAAACTAATCAAGAAAATGAATGAGGAATCCAAATCCAAAGTGGTATAAAGAGAATGAAACAATCACCCAAACGCGCGATCTTGAGCTTCATCTGCTGCAATTCACCGATCAAGTCGTTCTTCTGATCCCCGCGAATCGTTTCAGAGTCGACCTGAGAAACCGGCGGTGTGGCTTCCGAGAGAGCGAACATGGCCGCCAATAAGGCGGGAAGCCAAACTATAAAAACCGCCATTTTTATTCTCCTCTTTGCAGCAATTGAAGTGAAATGAGCTAACTATGAGGAGCTGCTAACTTTCGAATCGGGGAAAACATTTTTCTCGAATCGTCCAGGGTTAGAACACTAAAAATTAGGTGAGAACGAATCTTGTGAGAACTGTGAAAACGGAATCAGGTTTCGGACACATCAGCATCGAAAAGTGATAAGTGCCCTCCAAAAAGTGCAAATCACTTTTTGGTACTGATGCGTCAGCCCCCCTAGTGT
>JAOXJP010015592.1:0-31883 GCA_025762735.1 Platanus orientalis | reverse complement strand
ATCCCTAGGTTGTCCTGCATCATCAAACACATTTTGTAGTCTCCCAATCCACCAAATTACTTCTATAAGAGGGCCACCAAACTACTTGATCACTTAACTTCCAAGAAAGTGCTAATAGGAATATCCCTTGTGGGGGCTAATTTGCAAGTCGAGGACATAATTTGTCAACACCACTCTATTAAACCTATCAAAATCTACAACCATTGCCCACCCTATAGCCACAAAATCTCATAATGTTTTCTTGGCAGCCCATAATGCCTCAAAACTCCTATCCCAAATTAAAGATGGACCAAGAATCCTAATTTCAATTCAAAGATCCATATTTTTTCACAATTAGTTTCATAAATCCAATCTTTCTGAGCCGTCTCAAGAATGCCATTTTGAGAGCCCTCCTTCCCAAAGAAAATCCTTGTCCATTTTTAGGAAATGTTATACTATAAGAGCCACAATTTGTCCATGGAGATACAATAGATTTGGAGGCTTACTAGAAGGTTTTTGATTATGTGGTTCTTCCCTAAGAGACAATAGATGCTTCTTCCATAATTAAAATACTGATCTACTTTCAGTTCTTTCTAGCACAGCTTTTAAGGCTTTTGAGGCTGATAGAGCCTTTAAGGCTGACAAAGCCCCTAGGGGGAGGCCCAAGTATGGGACAAGGAAATTTCCCAAATAGGCACCCAAGACCCTAAGCACACTCATGAATATACCATCACTATCATCTCCTATCCCAATCAATACTGATTATGAGATTAATAGAGGCCATAGAATGCTTCATAAAACCTCAAAATGTCCCTAATCTTTCTTGCCTCTACTACGTGGCATCGTGGAAAATAATTGCATTGTTTGCATATTGGAGGAGAGTGATTGTTGGCCCATCAAGACTTGCTTTAGACTTATGTCCACTGCCTTACACATCATCCCATTGAAGGTTTCGATTACATTGTTGAATAAGAGGGGAGATGATGGATCTCACTATCTCAAATCATTACTGATGCGGGAGCATATGAAGTCAAGAAGAAGAAGCTTGAGGACCATGGATAGTCCCTAAGACGTGTCCAAATAGTTAGGGTTGTTTCTAGTTTATTTTAGGGTCATTTTATTTAAGTCCATTTAATTTTAGGGTTTGTTTCTGAGTCTTATTTTGGGTTATATTTTAATGCAACCAAGCCCTAAAGGCCTTAGAAAGAAATTTTAACTTAATTTAGATTTTATATAATAAGACATTAAATACCAGGGGCTTAGATGCAAATTAGGAAATTTATTTGGAGTCTAAAGAGGAGTCCTAATTAGATTAGGAGTCTAAGTAATTTAAGTTTATAAATCTTTAGGTTGTAAGGCAATTATTGATGATGAAATAAAGATTGATTATGTGTCTTCTCCAAAACCCCTCAAATAAGGTGAGTTCTCTTCTTCCCTTTTTTCTTCTCTCCTTCTCTCTCACTCGTCAATCTCTATTCTCTCTCTTTCTTGTCCCTTTCTTGATTCTTGATTGTTATTTTTGCAAAATCCCAATCTTGCTTGCTACTTTACTATTTTCTTGAGTTAAAGATTATCAAGATTCTTCAAGAAACCTTCTTTCTTGAGTTTTCTTTACCTATCAAGAATCAATCTTGATTAGATTCTTGGAATCCTAAAAAAACAAACTTGAAAATTGAATATCTCCTTCAATTTTAATCCAAATGTCATGAAATTTTAACCATAGAACCATCAAGGGCGTTGAAATCTACAGTGAAAATTTCAGAATTTTCTGATGCATCAGTAGGGGTAGTTTGGTAATTTCAAGGTTCTATCTAAAAATTACAGAATTACCCTTCTAGCCCTTTTCTACTATCTTTTCTTGTTATTTATTTATTCTTTATAAAATTTCTTGATCCTTTCTTTGCTTTCTTGAATTTATTCTATTCTATTATTTTCTTTAATCAAGAATTACACTCTTGAATTCTTTCTTTAGTCTTCTTTAATCTTTCTAGTTTCTTGATTTCTTTTAAATTGAATTCTTGATATGTTTTATTTAGTTCTTGAAATCCCATCATACTTCTTGTAGGAGCCTAATTCTTAGGTATCCTACATCAATTACTACTTGGAAGAACCTACAAGAGCTCCATTTACAAGAATGACGAATGAGGTGATGACACACATCCCATAATCCATGAACTCCATTTTTCTCCAAAACCCATTTTGGATGACACATCAAGAATCATTCTATGTGATCATATCATCAAACATGTAGACAATGCACCTTCTTCCTTCTCTAACTCGAGTCTACACATTTGTTATTAAAACTCCATTAAGGATTTGTCTGCCTTTAACAGAGGCCTCTTAAAATGCCCCAATCACATCATTATCCAAGACTGCCCTTAGCAGAAGAGGAAGGACCTTGGCCACAATCTCATGGACACTGGTCACAAGGCTAATTGGTATGAAGTCTCTTAGATCTTCTACACATTCCATCCTGGGCATTAATGAAATGGAGGTTGTGTATCAAGCCCGGTCTCATCTTCCTCTCTTGTGGAACTCATTGAACACTCTCATAATGTAATCTTTTATGATTCCCAACATTCTCAAAAAAATTCTGATTTATCCCCTTCAAAAGACTTGAAAGCTGTGTGTACTCTAATGCTTAAAATCTTCATTTAAGGAACCCTGTCATTGTCTATCATTGAAAATTAAAGCCCTTCCAATTTTTATCTCACAATTCCTTCAAGTACAATTGTCCAAAGTAACATCTCTTCTTTGATAAACTCCTCTTCCATGTACACCCATTGACCATTATTATCTGATGAGGTTAGTCTTCCATCAAGAATTAGCACACGCATGGAAGAATTAGTCCCCCCTCATTCAGCCATCTCATCCTTGACTTTTATTTCCAGCCCAGTTATCCTTTATCAGTAAGTATGAGTAACTCTCTTTAGCAACTTCACTTCTATTCCTCTCCTCAGAACACAACAGCCCATTCTCTTATTTTCTATTAATTCATTTAATTTACTACGACATTGCTTCACCATTTCCCTACATTGCTGAAGATTTCCTTGTTCCACCCTTTAATTTCTCTTCTAAAGCTTTTAGCTTTCTTCTCATCACATATCCTCTTCTTCAAAAGACCACCAATCTTTAACAAAAGTTTGAAACTTGGTTCTGACAGCCACATGTTCTTGAACACAAACCATTTAAAGTCTTCTTGAGATGATATTAGGACTTAGGAGAATATTCTTACAGGCTGAGATTGAGTGAGTGGGGGAGCTTCATGAATATTGTTTGGAAACACCTTCCCAGTCTGCCGTAAATTGAAATTTGTCAAGCCTGCATAATTCCAGTTCCTCCTGGTTGTTTGACCATGTGAACTGGTTTCCCTTCAATGGGAGATTTAGTGGATCCACAAGGTCATTTTTGAGAATAAAGTCAGAAAATCTCGCATATTAGAAAATTATTCTGCTGTGACTCCCTTTTCATTAGGAAATTGAATAAACTTAAAATCTCTTGCGAGTCCCCTTTTTATCAATAACCGAATAAATACATTATTATAGGAATTTTTTTGGATAATTATATTATTATAGGAATAAGAAACTGGAAGAAATGCATTCCTCGTACACAAAAAGTATGGTCTATACTGGAGTATGATCTATACGTGTAACGCCTTGTTTTTCTTTTTTTGGAACAGGGGCTTTCTGGGGATTTAAGAGAAGAAATACAAAAACGCGAAAGAGGGTTTTACCTCTATTGTGCGTTGACGAACTGAGAGAATGAACTAAGAGCAGTAGTGAAGGAAATTTGGGGAAGAAGAAGGAAAAATCAACGAAAAATCTTTGAAAAATGCATAAATTTTTTTTGCTATTATCTGTAAGTAACCTCTTCTTCATTTTATCGTAGGGTTTGTGTGTCTGTTTGTATTTCTCCATTTCTTATCTCTTCCTGCACGTAAACCCTAGTTTTTTACATCCTTACATGCAAAATATCTTTATTTTTGAACCCTATAATCTTGTTATTGCATGAATCTCAAGTAAAAGACATGAAAATTTCTTAATTTGGGTTAGATGATTTAGGGCTTTTGTTATAAACTTGAAATAATTGGCAAAAATCTTCAATTATTGAGAAATAAACTTTATATGACCTGGAAATTTACTATGAAATTGATTCTTACACCATTAATCAGGGATTTTCTCTTAATCTATAGGGTTTACTTAATGATTGTCTGAAAGGAAACTTGATTTGTTAAATTATAAATTATATTATGCTAAAATAATCTATGGAATTGTTATGTTTAGTGCTTAGAAATTTTAAACGGCCTTAAAGTGTGTTGTAAATTTAGTTTCTAAAATTTTATTCAGGAATAATATGATTTATAGTAATATTGTTAATGTGAGGTGATGATTTAAATTGAATTGGTAAAATATTCTATTTGTCAGATATTTTAAATGCCTAGACATAATGGATTAGTGAAATTTATTGTTGTTATATTACAAATGGGCATAGTTCTTTAATTTGAGTTGAAATGATGCCTTATAGTGTTATTTATTGTTATCCCTGCATATTGAGATGCGGAAGGGACCCCTAGATATGAGATATGGAGCCGCTTCTGTGGCTGGGTTCGGTTTTGGGCGACAGTCAGGTGAACGCACCTGTTACTAGCTATCCCTACATATCGAGTTGCAGAAGGAGCCCCCAGGCATAATAACCTAGAGCTGCTGACGTGACTCCAGAGGGAGATCACTAGGTTGGGTTCATGGGGCCATAGAGCTTGTTTCCGCGTATTCGAGACGTGGAAGGGATCCCCGGACCTGATCATTCTGGAACTGCTGACGCGACTGTCCTGTTAGGAAGATCATTAGGCGGGATCTAGGAGCAGTATTATATATACTAGTCTCCATGAGATGAGGTTGGTGTGGTTGTACAGTTGCCATTATGGGGCCTATTTCTTATATATAATGATACCTGATGGGATTGCCTAATATAGGCCAAATCATTATTTCTTTGTACTATTGTTATTTATGAGATGACAAATGTTCTACTCTATTTGAGATAAACCGATATTATTTACATTATCAGTTGGTTATATTTTATATGCATATCTTATGTTGTTGATATCATTTATTGACTGCATTTTATATGCTTATCTTGATGATGGTTGCCTGTCTATTGTGAATGCATGTGTATGCTATAAACTGTTGAAGGGTGGTTTACTTACTAGGCACATATTGTTGACCCAAATATTAAACATCTCGCAGAGCAAGCACCACTACTTGCAACTCACGCCGGGGACCATGATCCAAGGCGAGTCTAATCGAGCCACCAGGTATATTATAGAGTCAGAGACCTCTTATGTCATGTATAGTCATAGAGTTAGAGGGGCACTGTGGATCTGGGTATATCTTTTTGTATATTTTGGATACTACACTTCTTTTTGTATGAAATCATGTAAAACTAGACTCTTGTAAATTATTTTTTTGTTATATGAGAATGGAGGGCTGTCTAGTGGACAACGTTGTTTATATACATATGCTTTGGAGTGTTTTTGATGTGTTCTATCAGGTTTTCCATTATTGATGTGTGATTTATTTTTCTACGGGTCCTATTTTCGAGAAGATGTTGCCAAAATTTTTACTGGGGATCAATGAGGTATATTCTCTTTAAATGCCATGGGTAGGCATTCGGCAAGAAAAGCTGGATCTGGGGTGTGACACCATGTCATCAAGACATCTTAAATGACAACAGGGGTTTTGAATCAAGCTTGATATTCTCATGAATGTGTTTTTACTATGCTCTTGTAGCCAATTTTATATTCTCTTATGCTCATTCAACTGTAACTGCGATTAGGATTTTTTTGGGGTTAACCCCTTTCTTCATTATTATTTTAAATGGAGATAAAGGGTTCGAATCAAGCTTGCTCTTCTTCATGAATGTGTATCTGTTATAGAGCTACAGATTGATTTCTTCTCTAAAATGCTCATTCTATCATGAAATGAATTTGGGTTTTCTTTTGTTAAAAACCATTTTATCAACATTGAAGATCTCTAGCATAAGGGGATCCTACTTCAAGCAAGTTTCAAGGTGGACCCAAAGCTTCATCTTTCATGAAGTGTTGTGTCTTTCATGTTGAAGGACTAGTTTCTTCTTACGGGAAATGGTGAAGGTGGGAAAATTTTCAAATTAAGTGGATTCACCTCCAATACTTAGATAAGATTAATTAGAAAATCATGTTGGTTTCCTTATTCCTTGCATGTTTTTATTTTATTTTAAATATAATGCAAATCTATCATGTGACTTAATCGAAAACCAACAACGAATCCCAACTCCTTATCATTTTATAATTCAATTAACCATGTGACTTGCCCCTCCCTTGACTAAGACTCTCTAACTAGATAAGATAAGAGATCCACTTTGACTAAGACTATCACGACTTGAATCCGTGGGCCATGATGTGGGTTGATTCAGATCCGTGACATGGGAATGACCCATCCTGAACCTATTTCTTATAGCGGAGAGACCAACGAGCTCGGTGTAGGTCATCAACCCTCTTACCTATTCACATATCATTTTCCATATGAATTTGTTTTCTTATCTTTTCATGTCTATTTTAGTCCATTTAAAAAAATAATAATTACATTGCAGTAGAATAATAATAACAATGGAAATCTAAAGTCTTGTATAGTGAAAATAATAATATCATCAAAACCATCCAAAAGCAAATGGCCTTAAAATATCCATGAAATATGTACAACCCTTGCCCATGAAGGGGCCCATCTCAAATGAACAAGGTACATTTGCGCCTATATAGAACTAAGGTGTACTGTCTGGGCTAGCCACCCAACCTCTAACCATCATCCCTTCGTCCTAAGGTGTTGTCCAACATGTGTGCCTATACATCTGCGGGTAGTACTAATTGAGATAGCTTGACGGGTTTAACGGGAGGGTATGCAATTTATACAACACTAAATGGAGGCCAAAGATAAATATAGTACCAAGTATGATGAATTAAGATAGACTAAAGAATCAATGTAGGAATAAGAATATATCAAGTTTACTAAACATGTATCCTTGTTATGATACGAGTACGCACATGTTACAAGATAACCACAAGAATATTCAAAGTAGATCAAGCTAAATCATACATATGCTACATACTATATGCCACATGCTAAGTACTATAAGTCCAATGTCAAGTGCTAGATATCACATGTCAAGTGTTATATGTGCCACATGCAAAACACAATGGTGTTTCATCGCATAACATATTTAAGTGTAAATAAACCATTAAAGGTCTTTGATAAGGCAAATCACATAGACTAAGTAAAGGTCTCTAACACAACATATCATATATATAAACCACAAAGGGTCTCCGACAAAGTGTATCACATAACCTGAATAAGAGTCTCTAACATAGCATATCACATCACATATATTGGGCCACTATGGATATCTTCACCTATTAATGTGACTCGGTAATTGGGTATTGGTAGTCATAAAGACTCATATTAGTCCCATATTATTTTTCCGAACAAAAGGGTAGTCACATATCATTCTCCAGAACAAATGGTAGTTTCATATTACTTTCTCGGACAAAGGGTAGTCTTATATCATTCCCTCAGACAAAGGTTAATCCCATATTATTCCCTGGGACAAAGGGTAGTCCCATATTATTCCACTGGACCAGGGTAGTCCCACATTTTCCCTAGGACCAAGGTAGTCCTATATTATTCCCCGAGACCAAGGTTGTCTCATATCATTCCCCTGGATAAAGGGTAGTCTCATATTATTCCTCCGGACCAGAGTAATCCTATATCATTTCCCTGAACAAAGGGTAGTCTCATATTATTTCCTGGATAAGGGTACCAAATAAATCCATAAGTTAAAAAAGGGATGAACCAAATCTATGCTTTTATAAAGTAATGTAGTCACTATATAAGTATACTATTTGTAAAAATATCTATATAATCTATCTCATGAAGAGTCTAAAAAATGTAATAAATCACATGAAATGGGTCAAATGCTAATATGTAAGTAAAGGTATTTGGCCCATAACTAAGGGCATAAGGAATGCTCATGAACATAAAATCATTTTATGACAAAATTCATATAGGTTAAAAACCAAGTATCTCAAGTCTTTTAAAAACTCATGTAGAAATCCTGTGTAAAGAGCCATATGAAAATCTCGCAGTAAATCATGCCAATGATAACATGCATATGCCACTAAAAGATATCACATAATGTAAATAGTAATGTGGCCACATGAATATCAATAAAATTAGCACAATTCATCATAATATAATATGAATAAAATGAAACATACCAAAGAGAGTAATGGACTAGCATAGGAAGTCAATAGAGTATCACGAATTATCATAAGCTAACATATATTTAAGAAAATCTATCATAAGAGACATTAGGCTTATGTAATGAATCAAAAGACATCTAAAAAATATGTGAGTAATATGTAAAATCTGTAAGAGACATTTTATCAAACATGCAGATTACAAGAATTAAGAAACCAATATAGGAAGTCAATAGAGCATCACAAATTGCTATAAGCCAACATATATTTAAATGAATTTATCATACGAGACATTAGACTCATGCAAGAAATCCAAAGTCATCCAAGAAACATGTGAATAATAAGAAAAGTCTGTAAGAGACATTTATCAAAGATGTAGAGTGCAATGTTTTAAAAACTCAAAGAAAATCAAAGGAGAAACTCAATCTTCATTATAAAAAGCCTTCAACACCCCACATCACAAGTAAATCAAGCTCCCAAACTTTATCACATATAATAAAGATCATTCAATCCATTCCACAAGGCTCCATTTCCAAGAAATAGTTTCACAACACAAGAAAAATAAGAAATCCATATGGAATCTATTATCTAACATGTTCATATCAAAGAAACATGATCCCTGCATCACTAAGAAATCAACATTCTTAAAGGAAAATAGAGATGAATCTATCAAAACATGACTTACAAATCACTCATAGATATTAGAATCTACAAAACCTTGAAATACGAGATAAAAATCATACATCTATGATCCTAAAAATAGAAAAGTGAGCATAAATTGAATATCTACTCACACAACCAATTTTTATAGAGGTTAATCTATAAATCTTTGCAAACATAGAAGGAAATCACATTTCTATGAATTTAAGAAGGGATAGTGAAGTATAAACAACATATCCACTCACCAAGTACTCAAACCTTCAATGCACAAGAGGATCTTCCTCCAAAATCCCTTGCCTTTGTTTAACCCAAGCTTAGAGAAGAAGATTCTTCTCTTCTTTTTCTCAAGTCTCCATTTTCTCTCTTTTTCTTCCTCTTTATGTTCTAAGGAGTTTAATTTACCTAAATGAGGTCTAATATGGTTTAAAAATCATCTAAAACGAGATCCCACATGTGTGGGGGTCCAATGGACGGAATTCACTATCACTAAATATAAAAAAAACTTATTTTCAAAATGTTTGTGAAAAATTTCAGATCCCTGATTGGTCAGACACTTGGTGACCGGTCAGGAGGTCAACCGGTTCTAAACTTTTCAACTCAGACACCCTTTGATAAAATGAGCGTAACTTTCTGTAGACAACTAATTTTTGTGAACCATTTGTTGGGTTGGAAACTAGAATTCAAGATATTTTCAAGAGTATATAGCTTGTGTTCTAATTCCCTCGGGATTGGTATTAGTGCACCTAATAAGTTATCTCAAATCTGTAGACCTATCAGCATAGACTCCTTGTGGAAGAATTGTCATAATTTTTTTTAGGAAACTCATATTCACACAAAGATTGTTTTGTTGAAAAGTAGACTCCTAGATATTTTCAAAATAATATATCTCAACCTCTAATTCACTCAGGTTTTGTGTTAGTGGGCCCAAAAAGTTACCCTAAATACACAATCAATATAATTTTTAAATTTGATAAATTCAAGTTCAAGTTTGAATTCTATACTTCTAACTTGATCCGAAAGGTTTCTAAACCACTATATGGTATGTTTAGAATACGTAAAATAACAATTTTACCCATATACGAAAAAATTACGATTTTACAAAGACTCTCTAACTAGATAAGGTAAGAGATAAAATATATAAAAGATAGAATAGTCTCCTAAAGACTCTCCTAGGACTCACCTACTTGTACATGACTAAGAGTATTGACTAGAATAGGAGAGATATCGACTTCTACTGATGATGTGGCAATGTTGGTCGTGATTTGCTCTTGGACTTCCCATGCACACAAAACCTACATGTTGCATGCATGTATCAATGCTCCCCACCTGAAGCAACCTTGTCCTCAAGGTTGGCATCAGGAAATTTTTCCATTAGTAAACGGTAATTCTCCAAAGATGCATCTACCCCTGCAGCTCCTTGCCATTGCAAAAGTACTTCAGTCCTAGCACAGTTTCCCTGTTTTACCATGTGATGCCCTGCAATTGCCTACAACAATGGTTGAAAGGCTTCTTTAGAGGTGATGGCTGGAAGATCCTCCCGAATTGTTACATGCAGTCCAAACTTATTCGTAAGGCATGAGACGTGAAAGACATGATGTATTTTTTAATCAGACATTAAGTCAAGCTTATAAGCTACTGGACCAATCCGTTGGACTATTTGGTACGGTCCAAAGTATTGTGGGGCCAGCTTCAAGGATCCGTGAAAAGCCACAATTATTTGGAAATAGGGTTGCAACCTTAGATTAACCCAATCGCCCACTTTGAACTCTCTTTTAGACTTGTGTGCATCAGCCAAGCACTTCATTCTTTCTTGAGTTACTAATAAGTTCTCTTTCAAGAGGGATATTATGATGTCCCTGTTACACAATTCCTTATCCACTACTTGCACCTTCGTAGTTCTAGGAATATATGATATTAGTTGAGGGGGAGATACTCCATACATGGCTTCATAAGGAGTATGCAATGTTGAAGAGTGAAAAGTGGTGTTGTACCACCATTCAGCCCAAGGTAGCCACTTGGCCCATCCTTTTGGCATCCCACTAGAGAAACAACATAGATAGGTTTAAAGGAATCTATTGATAGCCTTAGTTTTCCCGTCTATTTGTGGGTGGTATAAAGAACTTGTACGTAGATGTGTTCACTGAAAGCGAGATAGCTCTTGCCAAAAAAGTTAGTAAAGGTTGAGTCATTGTCACTTATAACCGATTTTGTCATCCCATGTAATTTGAATGTATGCTCTACAAATAATTGATTAATAATGGATGCCTTGTAAGGATGAATTAGATCTATAAATGAGCATATTTTGAGAGCCGGCCTACCACAACCAAGATGGCACTTTTACCTTGAGATTTTGCACTTCTTCAATGAAGGCAAGAGATACATATGTCCAAACGTTGTCTGGTACTAGCAATGGTTGAAGGTGGCCAGGGGAGCCACATTTTGTGTCTTGAGGCGTTGGCAAACATCACATTTGTGAACATGCTTCCTTATATCTCTTCCCATTCTAGGCCAATAAAAATTATGGGCCAGCCAATTGTCCCTTTTCCCAACTGTGTAATTTTTCTTGAATCTCCAAGTTAGTTGTATACTTCTTCCATACTTCTAACCAAGGGACAATAGGGAATAAGATTGCATGGAGTGAGCCCACATCTACCATTCTAGAAATGGCATCCACTACCTTGTTTTCCTTCCCTTTCTTATACTCAATAATATAGTTGTAACCCAGTAACTTTGTAAGCCATTTTTGTTGAGCATTGGTGGCAATTCATTGCTCCAAGAGGCACTTCAAACTCTGTTGATCTGTTTTGATGGTAAAAACCAATGACATAAGAGATAAGATCGCTACTTTTGAACAACTATGATGATAAAAGCTTCTTTTTGTAAGTGGATAGGTTAAGGCTCCTCCCTTGTAAGGCCTAGCTAAGGAGCAATGGGCCTACCATCTTGTATCAACACCCCACCTATTCCCACTCCAAAAGTGTCACATTCTAGAACAAATTTCTTGGTGAAATCGGGTAAGGCCAAGAATGGAGCCTATGTCATTGCTTCTTTAAGATTTTGAAAAGCTAGTTCATCCCCTTCTGATAAACTGAAAGAATTCTTTCAAAAAAATGCCGTTAGAGGAGCAATCTCTAACAATTTTTCAGTAGTACCCTATTAAGCAAAGGAAACCACGTAGCATCTTAGGTGTTCTTGGTAGTAGCCAATTCAAAATGCTGGAGATTTTGTTGGGATCCATGGCTACTCCATTGTGAGAAATAATATGTTCGAGATATTCAATCTTCCTTTTGCCTGAACCTGCACTATGACATTTTTGTGCAAGTTTGCAAAATTAATAGGACAATTTTTAAATGAACTAAATGTTTTTTCCATGTCCTTCTATAAACCAAAATGTCATAAAAAAATACAAATATTTTCGAAGGTGAAGCTTGAATATCTCTTTCCTGAGACTAAAAATTCATAATGGCCTTCATTGGTCCGAAAGGTAGTTTTAGGGATGTCCTCTTTGTAGATCCGAATCCAGTGGTAACCAGATCTAAGATCAAGCTTAGAATATTAGCATGACCCATGCAATTCATCTATAACAGGGTTAGAAAACTTATCTTTTTTTTTAGTCTCTTGATTGAATGCTAAGCTAGCTTCCAACATGCTTGTGGACTAGCAACACTGGTGCTGAATAAGGGCTTACACTGGCCGAATGATTCCCATCTCCAACATCTTACGACCAATCTTCTTTATCTCATTTTTTTTTTAAAGTGGGGTAAACAGTATTGCCTAACATTAATTGGGTGACTTCCTTCTGACAGTATGATCTGGTGATCACGTGCTCTACTTGGAGGCAAGCCTTGCGGACCACTTACCATATTGGTCATTGGTCATGAGAGCTTTGTCTTCTAACAATAAGAGTTACTTCTTGAATTATAGTTTTGGGGTTCTACTACATGGTACAACACACACGCGTGCGTGTCCCATGCCATGCTATGCTACGTACGCATAGTAGAGGTCCTAGGCTTGGACCTTTAACCCATACATTAACTACTTTTTTTTTTGGCTTCTTTAAGAAAAGATTTATAAACCTTTTAAATGTTGAAAAGTCCATAAGTAAGCTATCCATTTTTACTGTTAGAAGACGACCTAATGGAATTTAATTTTTGACTGTTGAGAGCCATAAGCCTATTGGCTGTTTCTTACCATTGAGATAAGAGAGCAATTGGCTAAAAATGGCCTTATTGAGCCCATTAACTTGTCTCCAACGGTCTAAGTGATATATAGATATATGAGGATTAGAGCTATGCGAGTGAGATAGAATACTCATCCTCTTCTCTACGAAATTCTCTTGAGTTTTTCCTCTATTTTATTGTTGAGACTTTGTAGTGTAAAGGCCTTCTTTGCTTCCCTGCACACGTACAAACCACATGTGCTCTTTCTCTCTCTCTAACGACTTCACCCCTAACGCCTATAATCCATCTCCTTATAGGGATGTCAATAAGCTGAGCTAGGTCCTAACTCAGCTCAGACTCATCACATGATGGTAATGCTAGGCTCGACTTAGGATGCTAAGCTCAAGTTCAGTTCAGGCTCATAAAGGGAGGTTTGCCTCAAGCTCGGCTTGGCTTACCAAAGCCCAAAAGATTTTTATTTTTGGAATAAGACCAACACTCTATGATCAATTAGCCCAATGGCTCATTAGCCCAGCAATAGAGAATTGGCAATTTTCGCATCATCTGGTTAATTTCAAATTGAAAATAAAAAAAATAAAAAAATCCAAATACAATTATAAAATTGAACATTGCAATTAAAGCTGGTTATCTTACTAATAAAATTGTATGTATATATATATATATATATATATATATATATAAACAACAAACTTGATGGTGTATCGGTTTGTGAGTACGTTTACACCCGTCAAATGGTTTCATGGCTAACCCAGGTCTTTGGTGAAACAAACGTTGTACACACAAAGAAAGAGAAAGTCAAGAAGCTAGGCGCTGATGGGGGGCCAACCTCTAGCTGTCCGACGGTTAAGTCAGATGATAAAGGGAATGTAGAAGAAATGATTTCTAAATTAGGGTTTATGTTGTCTCATACTTGAAAAGCGAGTCATTACTCATACTTATTGGCTTGAGTACTAGCATATCAAATGAGATCTCGCTTGTTGCTTTCCCCCACGTTCTTTGCCGCATCTCCCCCTGCTCTCTCTACCACTTTCTCAGTGTGTTAGGCCAGCTATAAAAAATATTATCTTCTGATAACAATTTTTGAGTTGTGCTTATTTTTAAGCGAGGTAGTCGAGGTCTTTATATCTTTAGCTTGTCGGGGATTTCCGGGTATTGGGTGCCTCAAGGTTATGACTAGTCTTTCAGTATTGAGTAATTCAAGCAACAACCCGTAACTATTTTTCAGAATACTCAGGGAGTTAGATACCAAGGGGTTGGACAAGTAACTAGACGTTCTGGATTGTGTCTAGGTACCCGGTAATCAGTCATCTTGCTGATGGCCTCGGTATTTTTTGGGTCGGGGGATCTCCAAAGGTTCCCTAGGTTGGTCTCCTCGGAATTTTTTTTGGGTCAATTCTCCTAAAGTCAAGACCCGGCTAGTTAATCAGGATCAGTTTATAGGAGCCTCAATATATTTTCCCATCAAAACCTATCCCAATTCTACTATAAGACTCTTGAGACCCTTGTTATAATCAGCCCCATTGTCATTCCCAACATGTAGAGTGCAAGAAACAAGAATAAGGCCTAGCCCTTTACTCTTCAAGTCCTTCATTGGTTCACTTTCACCAACACTAGCATTATCATCAACACATGATAAAGTCATTAATCAAGAAAAGTTAAAAACATGCATATAAACAATGAGTATATTGATTGGGAAAGACGTTCAAGAAAATTTGTCACAGTGAACAAGCAAGAGTACCTGCTCCAAAGCTCCTCTTCTTTTCTTGCATGTACCATTCAGCAACTATACAAACAATAATAACAAAGTACCATTAGCAATGATATAACATACTAAAACTCTGTAAGGGAAAAGCGAACTATGGATAATTTCAAATCGGTACCATTACTCACCCCACTTGTCTTTCGAAGGTCTTCAAATCATTCGTGATCTTTAAAAGGGTAAAGTCCAACCAACATCTCATATAAGGTAACCCCATAAGACCAAATATCTACAATCAATAGTTATCAGGGATTACAGATTGAAGAAATTGTTTTAAGGAAATGAAATAAGTTGCAAAGTTAAATAAAAAGGGTATTAATATCACCTTGCCATCATATTCTTTTCTATGGAAGACCTCTGGAGCAATATAGGCTGGTGTTCCTAGTAGACTTGGGTTCGAGAATACAAGACAATTGACTACAATAGAAGGCAGAACAATTAGTAACCGGAGTGATGAAACTGAATTTGTTTTGTAACTACAGAAAATTAATCACCTTGGAATACCCAAAGTCCTATATTTGGAGATCGAAGCAAATGTTCTGTGATAAAAATGCCTCTGTAGTGCATATGGTGAATTAGAAACAGACATGTGTTGTTTTTGGGTGTAAAAGGGTCCAAAAAATGTGTTTTCCAGTTGATCGCTATGATAGATTTACTGCAATTCAAATTAGCCAAATGGTCAGCTGTTGCAAATTTTGCTGTATTTTTTGTAGCATGAACAAAAAGATCACAAAAAGACAAAGTCCCCTGTTTAAAGACAAAATTCCTATGTTTTTTGGCTGTGCTACAAAAAGATACAGAAAAATTTGCTACAGCTGATCATTCCTCAATTATTATATGGGTCCAGCTAAAAAAAGTTGGTTATTTTAAGAGTATACTATGTGTTTAAACAAGCCATCTATTGGGCACCCAAAACATACCATTCAAAAAATTGTAATCATGCAAAGAACAAACATTTAACAGTGGCCACAGCTCTTGTAATCATGCAAAATCGAGAACTTTACAATATGTAAAAAGACCACATGACGATCCCACTAAGGAGTGAATTAGTGTGAGTTGAAGGCTCTAAAGGGATTAGGGGGAAGCCAAAAGGTATGTGGGTTTAAGGTAGTGAAAAAAGATTTGTAGATTTATGCTTTAGGATAAAATATGGTTTTATAGTATGGAATGGTGGAGCAGGATTTATGTAGCAAGTTGCCAGCTAGAAATACTTGGAATAAGTTTGGGACAACGATAATGTAAGATAAATAACTGCTAAGTGTGGAAAGTTTTCCTAGTACGAATATTTTACATTTCATTTTGCGACCTCCAGTATACCTCTTGGTGATCAAACTGTGCTTGAGTACACCATAGTCATCTGAAGCAAATTCCTTGGGGTTTAAGCATGTTGGGTGCATGTATACTTTACGTGTTTCCCACACCTTGTAATAAGAAGGTTTAGTGTGTTTGGTTTCTTTTAGAAACACAGGCCCGTATGGTGTTAATTCCTGGGCATAAGAATCGTAACACAACTGACACTGTGGCAGCGATCTGTATACCTGGGCATCACTTTCACTCTAGAAGGTCTTAGCCATCTGCTTCTTATACTCTGGTGCTCAGTGTCTAGTTTTATAATTAAGGAAATATATTTTACTTTTATGAAGTTACTTGGTCAATGGTTAACGTCGGTTTTGGTGTGTAGAAACCTATACAACATGGTACCATGTCTCAAAATATGTTCATTATTCATGTGCTATTGCCTACATACCTAACTTGTATCAGCAACCACCAAAGCTATGATAACAATTGAGGTGCATTTGACCAGGAAAGAATATAGAAGACCATCCTTGCTATTTTTCTATATGCTGAGTGATGTTTTACTTGATGTGAACAATAAAACGAGAATCTTAGGAAGAACATATATTCCAGGTACCTGGTCAAGGCTATTCTTAACCTGATGAAAATTTGGTTCATAAAGTGGTTCATAAAGTATCTATGTATACATGAGTACTTTAGTATGATGTAATTTTTTTGGGTTTGATTATTTTGAAATAGCCACACCACTTATATGGTCTTTGTATGTGGTTAAATCCTCAGTGGAGCCATCATATAGTCTTTGTATATATGGTAAAACCCTCTTAGTCAACCCTTAAAAAAGCACGGCTTTGGAATCTTATAGATGTTTCTACAAAATACAACTACGCTATTTGTCAAGGCTCTTGAAAGCATTAGGTTATTCACACTGACCTCAATTTTTTGATCTTCCTCACCATTTGAGAACCATTTAGATGAAAGAATAGTCATTGTCTCTAAAACTTCTGCATTCTTTACCAAAAATCCTAACAGTTCAATCTCCATTAATATACTCCAATGGAAGGACCTAATTTCAAATGCCTTAGAGGTGTGGCAACAAACATCAATGCCCTCTTAATGATCTCCAATCCTCGTTATAGTATTTTTGTTCATGAATAAAAATAAGAATGTAAAGTTTGAAAAGTGAAACTCATCAAAATATCATAACAAAATAGGTTGGTAATTAAACAATTTGAAATTGTTAACCTCATCTTAATTTACCTTTGAAAAGACAAGAAGCTCAAGATCATGTGACAATTCAAGGTCTAGCAAATGCCAAATAGAAATAGAATTTTGGTTAAGATATGATATCAAGAGAAAAATTTTCAATAATACATATATTCATGGACATAAGCTAGCATATATTTCACATGATCATTTGTTCATATGTTTTTCCATAGAAATGCAGTGGTGAACATTTAAAATTAAGGTGTGTGGCTATGTAAAATATCAAAAGGAGACATGATAGATCAGTAAATGGTTTTAAAAGAGAAAATCATGATAGACAGGGAAGAGTTCTTTAGATCCCACCCACCTCGATCTCTCAGCATTTGGAGAAATGTAATGAAAATCAGTTTGAACCATAGCATCCACACAATGACTTATTGGATTCCCTTCAAGGTAAGAAGAATAAATTATATATCCCTGTAGACTCATATCTCTTTATTGAAAATGTTACCTTTCAAGAGCATGGTTGAATTCATTTGTTTTCTGATAAAAATTTCCTTGCATTAGAGTTTTGAATTAAGCACTTTGTATTTTCTACATTCCTTCTATTAAGTGAAACCTTTCCAATATTCATTTGAATTTGTTTTTCTTTCTAACTAAAAAAAAAACTTTTGAAGTTGTACATTGTATAAATAGCCATTTTAATTGTTGATGCAACTTATGTTTCAAAGCTTTTTGTTCTTTTCTTTAGGATTAAAGCTTCTATTTTCTAGTAAAACATCTTTAGTTCTTTGTGCAATTAAGATAACACTAAAGTTTGTTGAGTATATTTGTATTTTAGTAGCTTGAAGTAACCTATTTGCATTTAAATACACAAATTCATAGATGTAAGCTATTATTTATTACACATATTCATCTGTCCATATATTTGTCCGTAGAAATTTAGTTTTGAACATTTAAAATGTATGTGGCTATATAAAACATCATTTAGATGCTCATGCATATCTGTGCAAGTGAATTATTAGTTTATTAAATATCTTGGAAAGTGTCTTGATTTCACACGATTTTGAGCAATGCTGTGAGATGTGTGTAACTCATCAACCAAGGAAACCGTACTCCCTATTTTTAGTAGTTTGTTTATTTAGGTCTCTTAAGCCCTTAACGTGTGAGGGTTCCTTTGGTGTGTGTGTCACCTATAAAGATAGCTTTTATGGGTTTAGGGCTGTGAGAAGACAACGGAAGACTTGTAGCAATTTAGATTTCATTAAGACTTTGTAGAGAAGCAAAAACGTATTTTGTGTGGAGAGTTCGTGGGGTTTTACCTTTAGTTTTGGAAATTTCCATTGCGTGTTTTGTAATCTCTTTGTTCTCCAGGTTAGTGAAAGTTTTTTATTGTCTTCCCCCGTGGATGTAGGAAGGTTTGCCGAACCATGTTAAATATTGTTTTGTGTGATTGTTCTTTGTCGTTTACTATTTTCTCGTTTTGTTTCACGTGCATCACATACTTGAATCCGATCCATTGTTTTGTTTCGTTGTGTTGTTCTAGTGTAACAATTGGTATCATGACTTTAGGTTGTTGCGGGCTAGTGTTGAGGATTGCCTTCGTTTAGAGAGCAAGGTCCTTTCACGTTATCAGCTTCTATTTGTCGTTGGTTGCTGTTGTGGGTTGAGGATTCTTTGTTTTTTGGGATTTTGCAATGATGGCTACAAGGTTTGAGGTTCAACAGAAAGATTGATTTTGACTACTCGAGAACACTATTAAGGTAAAACAATTTTGTCTTCTGCACCATATTTAGGTATACTCTATACACAGTTGTGGCATATGCTAATGGGTCACATTTGTGTAAGAGGTTTGACATATTTGAGCATGTGGGGTGGTTTTCTCTATGGTGAGAAGTTTGGATTTTGTGAGCGGTGTAGTCATAAAAAGCAACACGCAAGTATTACTTTTGGTGATTTTGCTTTACTGCGTCCAAGAAAGCAAGTTTTGGAAAATAGAGATTCGGGTGTTAAGTTAGAGGTGGAGTTGGAGTGTGGTACTTCTATTTCATTGGGACTTGAAGATGTTGTTTTAGACCCCATTCAGGTTTCGAAAGTTCAACAACATGGAAGTGTACCCAACTTGGGTGTTAGCCCTCCAGTTAGAATTGGTTTTAAAGACATGGTTGCGTATGCATTTAGTGCTTAGGAATCAGTAAATATGTTGACAAAACTAGGTTTGGTGATTGAGTTCAAGGGTGGTTTGGACTTTATCAATTTGATTGAGAATTGATTGTGTACCGTTCAGGGTTTGGTGGAGAAGATGATCAAGGAGCTTCGTTCAGTTTGATTTGGTGGAATTCAAGCCAATGTGAAGATTTGTTGGAAAGTGTCTTGACTTCACAGGGTTGTGATCTATGCGTAACTCATCAACCAAGGAAATTGTACTCCCTATTTTTAGTAGTTTGTTTATTTAGGTCTCTTAAGCCCTTAATGTGTTAGGGTTCCTTGGATGTGTGCATCACCAATAAAAGATAACTTTTATGGGTTTTAGGGCTACGAGAAGACTTGTAGTAGTTTAGGTTTCATCAAAACTTTGTAGCGAAGCAAGAACGTACCTTGTGTGGAGAGTTCATAGGGTTTTACCTTTGGTTTTGGAACTCACCATTGTGTATTTTGTAATCTCTTTGTTCTCCATTTTAGTGAAGGTTCTTGATTATTTTTGCCCGTGGATGTAGGCAGGTTTGTCGAACCACGTTAAATATTGCTTTGTGTGATTATTCTTTCTCGTATATTGTTTCCTCGTTTTGTTTCACTCGCATCACATACTTGAATCCGATCTGTTGTTTTGTTCTGTTGTGCTGTTCCGGCACAACACAATATTTGGATGTTAGATTACCATTAATTAATTTCAATATAAAACATATGATTATAATAATGATAACTATCCTATTATGGTCGGAATTTATTTTGGGTAATATTTTTGGAAAGTAATAAAGTTTGAGCTAACTTGCTTAAACTTTTTTGTGAATGTTTTACCTTCCTTTTCATTTTGATGGGCAAATGGGGTTAGTGGTTAATATGTTAGTGTGTGAGGGATGGGTGAAGTAAAAATAACAATAAATGATATGTATTTAAAGGATGGGATAATTTTGTGAAAGAACATTCATTGAAATATTAATTTTTATATATGATGGTGGTGAGCAGTTCTATGTAAATTTTTTTGATAAAAGTGCATATAGACATGAAGATCCTTTTAATCTTTAACCTTCACAAGATTTGTCAATCTACCAGGTAAAAAAGGAGACGTGGTGAGTCAGCAAAGGGTTTTAAAAGAGAAAAATATGATAGACAGGGAAGAGTTAGATTTAATCACATTTCTCATCATTTGGATAAATGTAAAGAAAAATAGCTTGAACCACAACATCTACACAATGACAAATTAATGGATTCCCATCAAGGTATGAGCTTGGAATAAAATATTTCTCTATAGATTCATATCTCTTTATTGAGAAATTTACCTTTCAAAAGCATAGTTGAATTCATTTATTTTTCTTAGAAGAATTTCCAAGCATTAAAGTTTTGAATTAAGCACTTTAAAGCTTGCGTCCTAAAATGTGGATTTCAGAATTTGATTTTTTATTTTCTACATTCCTTCTCTTAAGTAAAACTTTTTCAATACTAATTTGAATGATTTTAACTTTAAAGTGCTCCTGATAAAATCTTTCATCTCAATAAAAATAACTTTTGAAATGGTACTACTATAGATAGTCACATTAATTATTGATTTAACTTTAGTTTTGAAGTTTTTTTTTTTTTTTTGTAGGATTGAAGTTCACATTTTCTATTAAAGTGTCTTTAGTTCTTTGTGTAATCAGCATATCATTAAAGTTTGTTGGAGATATTTGCATGTTAATAGTTAGAAATAACCTATTTATATTCAAATACATAAAATTAATTTATGTAAGCAAATATGCATTACACATATTCATTTGTCCATACGTCTATCCATAGAAATGCATTGGGGAACATTTAAAATGTATGTGGCTATGTAAAATATCATTTAAATGATCATATACATATATATGATTAAACAAATTATAGGTTTTTTCAAAATCTGGATATTCGATTACCATTAATTAATTGCAATCTACATATGATTATAATAACGAGAAGTGTCAAATTATGGTCCAAATTATTTTTGGGTAAATATATTTTTGAAAAGTAATAATATTGGAGTTAACGTGTTCATCGTTTAACTTGTGATTGTTTAAAGTTGATGTTGAATTTCTTACTTTCCTTTTCATTTTGGTGGGTAATTGAGGTTAGTGGTTAATATGTTAGTGGGTGAAGGAAAAAATTAACAAGTGACATGTTTTTAGAGGACAGTTAAGCTAATTTTGTGAGAGACCATTCCTTAAGGATTGGTGAAATATTAGTTTTCATATATGATGGTGGTATGTAGTTTTGTGTAAAAATCCTTGTTAGAAGTACATGTTGTCATGAAAATGCTTTTAATGCTAAACCTTTCCAAGATTTGTAAATCTACCAAGGAAAAAGGAGATGTGGTAGATTGCAAAGGGTTTCAAAAGAGAAATAAATGGTAGATTGGGAAGAATTCTTTGGATCCTAGCCACCTCTCTCAGCATTTGGAGAAATGTAAAGAAAAGTAGCTTGAACTACTGTTGCCATGGATTTTAATCCATATGAGTAACAATATTTTGCAATGCATTAAATCACTATCCTTAAGAAATAATGATATGATGTGCATTTAATGCGCATACAAATGATCATAATGATGCTGACATCAACTACTAAACATGAAAACATCCCAATTGTACAAGTAAAAAATTGTTGTCACAAATAAACTCCCTGACAAGGGACAAATAGTAGAAATATTATCATGCATGGTGTAAAATGCATTTCAACGTGTAGAGCCCTAGAAAAATGACTTGTGGCATGTTACTTGCTCGGATGAAATTCTTAGAAGTCTTCAAAATATTCTCATAAGAACCATACGACATCTTACATGTAATAGAGTGTAAAATGAAGCTCGAAACACACATGTTACACCACATGCAAGATGACTCGTGTGATTAAAAACCTGGTCATACAAGTAATAAGCGCAAAATGGTAGAACTGTGACACACATCATTTATAAACCCCTGCGAGTCAATGACACATCTCCAGCACTTAAAGGAAAGCATTGAAGGGATAAAATTTGATTCAAACACTTCAGTCCTTCTCAATAATAGAAATCATTAAACGTAAATAAAAATCAAGGAGACAAGATAAAATTCAATCACTCGAAGTTTATCTACGTCAAAATTCAACAACAATAGGATTCTGCAAAATTCTACTTGTGAGATCCAGAATCAATAGTCATACACATACAAAAAACTACTTGTGTCAGCCAATCCTACCGTGGGAACAAGATTGCTGAGGCTATGGATATATACTATAGTAGTTACATATAACGGTAAACTCTTAAATATTAATGAAAGATGGTGATCTCCAACAAGTTTCCTAGGACTCTATCACCTAAAAGCCTTTTCCAATAAATTCCTTAATTTTATACATAGAAAGGGTCGTATCTCACATAGAGAAATTAATACAAAAAAATTCCAAGAAGAAGAATGATACTTCGTTGAAGCTCCAAGTTCTCCAAAACCAGCTCTGCTACTATAGTTAGTGAATAAAAAGGATATGGCCTTAGCAAGGTGATATAGAAGCCTTGTATACATATAATTACTCTATACGATTATCATATATAGAGAATGTTTCTTTTCTCTTTATTCATTATACATGTGTCCATATTACATCAATGATGAAATACATACTTTCTCTTATATTTATCTCTTACACTATTGCATGTCCATCAAGCTTTAATCAGAGGTCTTCTTCTTTCTTTATATGAAAGAAAATATAATTAAAAGATTCAAAAACTTGAATATTAAGAAGTAAATCCCCACATAAAATAATAAATCATTCAACATGCTGAATGGGTAATTTGTAAACACATATTTCACACACAATGAAATTTAATGTGTACAACCACAACATCCATGCAATGACTTATTGGATTCCATTCAACGTAAGAGCTATGAATAGATTATTTTTCTTTGTAGGTTTAGATCTCTTTATTGAAAATTTTACCTTTCAAGAACACAGTTAAATTCATTTATTTTTTCCAAGAAGAATTTACATGCATTAGAGTTTTGAGTTAAGCACTTTAAAACTTGTTTCCTAGAGTGTGGATTTAAGAATTTGACTTTGTATTTTCTACATTCCTTCTCTTAAGTAAAACTTCTACAATATTCATTTGAATATGTTTGAACTTTGAAGTGGTCCTGATAAAATGTTTTTTCTCACTTAAATAAAAATAAAATAAAAGAAAAAACTTTTGAAGTGGTACTTAATATAGATAGCCATATTAAATATTGATATAGTTTTAGTGAAAAAGTTTTTTCTTCTTTTATTTAGTATTATAACTCCCATAATCTAGTAAAACATCTTTAATTCTTTGTACAGTCAATATAACATTGAAGTTTGTTGAGGATTTGTGCATGTTAATAGGATGAAGCAACCTATTTACATTCATATACACAAATTCATGGATGTAAGCTAGTATGTATTACACATATTCATTTATACGTACGTTTATCCATAGAAATGTAGTGGTAAACATTTAAATGCATGTGACTATATAAAATATCTTTTAAATGCTCATGCATATCTATGTAGGTGAATTATAGGTTTATTTAAAATGTGGATGTTGGATTATCATTAATTAATTTGTACTCTAAAACATGGTAGATAGGGGAAGAGTTCTTTGGATTTCAGCCACCTCTTGCAGCATATGGGGAAATATTGTAAAGAAAACCAACTTGAATCAAGACATCCATGCAATGGCCTATCAAATTCTATTTAAGGTAAGAGTTAGGAATGAATTATTTTTCTCCACAAATTCAAATCTCTTTATTGAAGATTTACCTTTCAAGAAAATGGTTGAATTTATTTTTCTTTTTCAGGAAGAATTTCCATGCATTAGAGCTTCCAATAAGCACTTTTAAACTTTTTTCCTAAAATGTGGATTTTGGAATTTGACTTTGTATTTTCTACATTCATTCTCTTAAGTGAAACTTCTTCAATATTAATTTGAATATGTTTGGAACACAATATGAAGAATTTGATGAATGTATTTCCATGCATTGTAACTTGCCCTTCCCTTAGTATTGTATCTTTACCTTCCCTTACTCAATCTTTTCACTGATATTTTAATTATCATAAGTTGTTAAAGCTTGATCTTGTATTCCATGAAGATTAAACTTCCTCTTAATCTTCTTACTTATGATGGTTGTTGTCACTTCTAGCTCATTTTAATACAATATCATAATCGCCAAGTCTTTTTATGAATATAGAAGCGGGGCAATAAACAATATAGCTTTATCTTCTTCCTCCATCTTGACATTAACTTCATGTAGTTGATCCAAATTCTGATTGAACATTATTCATGCGTTTTAAGAAATTGTCACCTTCAATCATCTTTAAGTCAAAACAATTGTCTCTTCAAGTGTAGTTTATTAGTAAAGTTCTTTCCTAATGTGTAGCTTTTCCCACTTCTCCGACAATTCTGATGTTGAATCTTCCTCCATAACATTAACATTATCTACAAGAGGTATTGTGCTGCCTGTTTTTAACTGTCTTCCCAATCTACATTTAACATCTATTCTAGCTTGATGGACTATTCTTTTAATGCTTTGCACAAACTTTGTACCATCAGGATGTCCATAACCATTCTTAATTTGTAACACATTGAAGCTACATTTTTCGCCAAACTTCTCCATTAGGAATTAATGGATGGAACCTTTTGTTGCTATTGTACACTCATGGAATTTTAGGGAGACAACCTTTAAATACCAAGAGTTTCAGCTTCTGATTGTTGTGTAGATTTGAGACTGCCGTATAGTTCTATTACAACCATCTGGTTGTATGACTAATTGCCATACATTACTACCTCGTAATGTTATAAGATTAGTAATATTGTACAATTGTGTTGATATAGACCTACGTTGTTTCTCTTCATCTCAAAATGTGAACCCGTCCTTCTAAAAACCTCTCTCAAAACAATTGCTATTCTCAATCTCAAACCGTAATCAATTATAAAAATTTTGATAGGATCCTCTCCTATTGGTGGGACAGTCCTGTGACAGTCCAAGGCTTAGACATACCCCTAAAAAGTGACAAAATACCTTTTTGGGGGTACATGTGCATCTGGGATTGTCACGGGACCGTCCCACTCACAGGAGGGATGATCCTTCTGGGATTTTTTTTTTATATAAAGAGAGATCTTCAGATAACTAACTTCCTTTTCCACATGTACAAGGAGAGATGCCTTGTATTTTGAAGGAGAGATGCCTTGTATTTTGATGTTCAAAGACCTTGAGCATTAGATTAGATCTTTAATCTAACTGCTGAGAAACAAGACACAACTTCTACATGTTTAATCCTTATCTCCTCATTTATCAAACTATTAGCATCTTGTTTATTTCATAAAAAGAAAATTTTCCACCTTATGCTATGTACATTGCATCTGATTGATCATTCATCAGAAAGAGTCTTCTAAATCTTTCTTGCTAAAAACTTGAAGATCTTACAATTGCACAAAAATTAAAGAATAGAATAATCCACATGTTCTTCATCGTTATCGTTCCAAGCTAACATCATAGGAAGTTTCCATTTCCTTAATCACCAAACCTCTAGCCCTGTTAATGGTGACAAGACACAAATACAAGTGTTCTTCAAGCTCCTCTACCTGCTTCTTGAACCCAATATCGCTCTTCCGAAGTTGCTTCACTACTTCTTGCAAAGGAAACCTATCTCCCCTTCTTTCCACACAGAATCGTATGATTTCCTTATCGTGTTCAATCTCATCGTGAAGGCGTGCAACGAGTCGACTCATCGTATCAAAATCCCTATTCACAATATAAGTTCCCTTAGCTGCCACATCGAGTTGCTCCCGAAGTTTTCTAAGAAACCCACTTCGAAAAAACCCAAAATTCAGAAGTTTCTTCTTTGGAAAACTGAGGATCACTGGTCCCATCACTAACCCTGCAAGGGTATGAGCCGCTAGAACAACGGCAGTGACTGCAACCAAACCACAAGCAGCTGTTACGCAAACACCGGTTGCTTGTTTGCAACATTTTATCAGCTTAATCTTCCTTGCCACCTTTTTCCTCTTCAATGTTAGGTGATGCAGAATTGATGAGTATCGATCTTGGATTAGCTTGAAATCATGTTGATTGAGATTTGAAAATGGATTACTATGTAGGGTAAATGAGTTGAGCTCAGAAATCACAAATTTGAATTGCACAGGAGAGTAGTCCCCGGCTATGTCAAGTGCCCTTTCAATGAATTGATAGTTTGAGTGGATCTGATTGATACTTCTTAAAAGGTGGCCACAAATTCTTGAAGCTTCGGCTGTCAAATCAAAGTACTTGTGTATGAGGTCTTTGAGATCAGGTTTCTTGGCGAAGATTGCAGATTCGAGTGCAGTGGATATAGTTTCTTGTCCAGGCTCGAGGAGGATCTCAAAGATATTACCATGGTTGAAAGATGAGGAAGATGGCTTGTTGACAAGAAAATGGGCTTTGGTGAAGAAATCGGCGTAGGATTTGGTTCTGAATGCACTGGTGTACTCCTCATTGACGCTACAAATTTTACGAACAGGTTTCAATTCCTTGCGATCTGGAAGATGAACCAAACCAAAAATTAATTAAATCGACAAGTAAGAGGAGCTCTAACTTGGAGCATGTTATTTTTCTTAATCTATCCAACCAGACAGTTTGAAAATGATTTTCTCAAGAAAATATTGTCAAGAATCACTAGAAAATCAGCTTTTCATGTCAACCAGACAGGACTTAGAAGAATCAAGATATAGAATAAAACATACCTTTGGACATCCTTGGAGCTTTCAATCTTGGCCACATCTTACGTTCCTGTATAAGAACAGCTTCGGTTGTTTGGGTAACAAGAGACACTTAACTGCTTTTATGGGTATCTACACCGAATTTCTGACACTCGTTATTTTTTCTTGAAGATTCTCTTCAACTTCGTAAGTTGTTTATGAATCGATTGCATCTAATCCTTTTAAAGCCACTAAAAAGGCGTTTTGAGACACTGTCACGCTACCGGACTCTTTCTATAACCTCATCCCATCTAGAAGAGAGAGAGTTTACTTCTCCTATTTGTTTGCAAGCTTTAAGGCTAAAATTAATCCCTCTTCTCCTCTCGCTTTGTTCCCTCTACTTTCTCTCTCTTCCTATGTATATCTTCTTGTTTTAAAGTTCGAGAACTTTATGAACAAACCACCCACTTAGACTTGAGGGAAGGAGCATTAAAACAGAAAGACACTCTTGTTTTGAAGCTATTACATGCTAGCCTTGATTTGCAGAAAATGACCAAACTGCCATCAACGATAGGATGATCAGCAACGGCCACTTATACTTAGGAATTTGAGAGAAGGCAGCAATTTGTCTGCAGTAACTTAAATGAACTCTTAAAACGGTAACTGGTGTCAAAGAATGACACATCATCAAGAGTGGGTCCACCTTTTAAACCGACACATGTTTTAAAACACCCTCCCAAATCCCAATACACCAGGTGATGTCATACGGAATAAACTGTATATTTCATATTCAAAAATTGTATCACCCACCCATTTTATTCCATATGGCATCGTCCCCTGGTGTCCTAGACAGAACATCCTTTCCCTCTCTCTCTCTCTCTCTCTCTCTCTCTATATATATATATATATATATATATATATATATAGGAAAAAGATCAGCTCAGGCAAGGTCTTCACAAGCAATCTTGCCTCGAGCTGCCACCTAGAACAAAATACAGAAGGAAATCAAACCCAAGGTATGTATAGCTTGGGCTTTTGCCTTCTTTTTTGCTAATTTTGAAAACAGTTTCACGTTTTCAAAAAGACTCACATTAATGTATTTTTAAATTATTGCAGAGGATCCAAACTCTATTTTAGATCCAAACATATATTCCAAAAGAGGAAGATAAATACCCAAAGCTCACCACACAAGATCCCATCTCATGATGTGGCATGACTCATTTACAATCATCATCTTTGTCCTTGACTGTCTAGTTGTATTCAAAGTTCTTAAGTACCCTAATCTTCTTTTCTACTAGGAAATTTGGGCATTCTATTATTGTTTAAGTTCTTTATTTGCTAAAACATTAAAACCGCAATCTCATTCATTAGAGAAATTAGCATTTGATTGCTCCCTTAATTTTCATTGTTAATGGCTCGACAACCCTGGTCATCAGTTAAAACATTCATCATCATTGAGGTCATCGCCACTTTTTATTATCATCAATTTTTTTTTTTAAATCTTGTAATGTACATAAGAGATTGGCTGTGTGCCTTGGTAATAATTGTACATAAAAAATCACCAAAACCTAATTTTTTTTATGTAAAAAATGGAATTTAATCTTTAATGAGGATTGGCATTCTCAATATCTTGTCTTTATTTTGTTAAATTATCATGCCTTCAATCAATTGTACACATGGAATGCATGTGGAGTTGGAACTCACCCTAGTTAATGGGTGCCACTACAACCAAAGAGTCATCTAAGGTCAGTAGTGAATATGCATTTGGAGTTGGAACCCACCCTAGTTGATGGGTGCCACTACAGCCAAAGAGTCATATAAGGTCAGTAGTGCAAGCTAGATCAGATGATCATAATTATCTAAACTATCAAAGTTCTTTCTAAAAAGATAGGTAGATCTTTTTTAACCATCAGATTATAATAACGATCGGATCATGAGATTTTGCTGAGTTTTCCAACTCTTCAAGGTCCAGATCATCTTTAAGAAAAACAATGCAAATTTCCCATATTTCCCTGAGTTTCTATTTCTTCAAGGGAGGAAAGACAGCTAACAGCCTAAGTAATAGAACAATACTAATGTGTCATTGTAACAACAATGTTTTTACATTAGAAGAAGGGGGAGGGGGAAACGAGCTAGGGGTGTTATTGTGGTTTAACTTAAGTACGTGGGTTATCTGTTATGCAACTCTTCCTTTTTTTTTTTTTTATCCTTATGCAACTCTAGAGTTGGAAAGATCTTCCTATCTATTATTTAGGTTTACAATGGCGGTTGGAGAACGTTGAGGCTTCACCAAGGCACGTTGGTGGGCTCCTGTAAAGGTACAACGTCTCCTTAACAAACTCATGTTTTTCTGCCTGGAACCGACCTCCTCCATAGCTTCTACGACACAAAAGACAATTGGAACTACATCCCCCCCTTCTCTCTCTCACTCTCGCTATCTATCTCTATCTCTTTCTGTATTTTTTTAAGGAAAAAGAGTCCGTTAAAGTCCACGTAGAGTGTGGATATGAGGATAAATCATAACACATTAGACGGTAAGAGAGAAACCCATGTAAGAAACCCTTTTATATTCTCCAGCAAGATGCTCAAACCCATAAGATATGGAAACAAATGTTCTATGATGAATAAGTGTGTGATGAACTATATATTGACACGGAGTGTATTGGGGTTAAAAACGTCTAAACCCATAAGATATCTATTGAGAGAGAGAGAGAGAGAGAGAGAGAGAGAGAGAGATGTAAATGCGTGGAGAGTTCAACTAGTGACGAGGCATATGTATATCATATCTATTTGGGTGTCATCTTTCATGTGCTTTATCTGCATAGCTCAAGCAAATCTCTTGTATATGTTTGCTACATTTATACAACTCTTTCAAGTCTTAATTTGACTTTATAATATTCTCCATCTTTAGATAAACTAGTTGTGAACCCGTGCGAATTCACACGGGCAATGTGGTCTATAATGTATTTTGTATATATATAAATGTTCATTAGACATTTTAAATAAATAGAAAAATAATAAGATAATAAATGAAATACATTTAAAATTTTAAAATAATATATTAAGAAAACTTTTAGTCTTTTTTTTTATAGTTGTTTTTCCATAGACGAAGTTACTGTTGTTGTTGTGTCTAAGATACCAGGGCCATCATATGGAATAAAATGCATAGTTCATATTTAAAAAATGCATCACCCACCCATTTTATTTCATATTACATCCCTTGCCCAAGAGTTGATTTGCAAAGACCTAGCCCTAACTAAGGTCTGATTGGACCTGGATTGCAATTTTAAGTCTAAGATTAAACTTGGGCTATGCTCAGGCTGGTTGAAGGTTTCATGAAATTAAAGAAATCGTATCACATCATGGGATGCAAACTGATGCTTCAAGATAAACAGATATTGAGCCATTATATTGTTTATAAAATTAAAAATAAAATAATTTTAAATGCATTTTATTTTATTTTTTAAACAGATTTGGCCTCAGGCTGACCCAAAGTTTGCTCAAACTTAGCAATTTTATTTTTTATTTTTTAAGCATTGCATTTCCAATTCTCCATCACTTGCATGTGATGATTTTAATTTAGTACTTCTTTCAAATAGGAAGCAAATGTTTTAGGTACCTTTTTTTTTTTCTTTCGTTCGAAATTTTTTGTTATAGTTTTATACCTATGCACCCAGCCTTTGTCTGTAGGACATAAAATCATTGACAGAACATTTGTTTCCCTATATATATTGAGTCTTGAGTTGGGCTGAGGTAAGCCTAAACCCAACCCCTAGGAAGCACAAATACTCCAAAATCTTTAGCATATCCGTGTCCGACATATATCCATATCCGATACTCCGATGATACCTCACTTGTGTGCCACAACTTATTGGAGAATAATTCTTTTTTGAATTCTTAATGCTTTGTACTCTAAAGATTAAACATCATTGTATGGGTATGGATGTGTTTTTACTATTACTTTTAAATGAGTTTTAGAAATATTTTGATGCATGTTATTTATTTTTTTAACATAAAGTATAGATAAAAATATTAATTAATTAATTTATCGTGTCCTAGTTTTTCAAGAATTGTCGTGTTGCCGAATCCATATCATATAGTATCCGTGTCCCGTATCAATATCCATGCTTCCTAGTCCTAACAAAGATTTGGCCTTTTATTTTGGGCCCGAGCTCTTGTTTGGCATAGCTCGAGCCCTGCATTTTCAAGCCAAATTTTGGATTGGGTTAGGTTGGCCTGAGCCCATGCACACCTCTAATCAGAATGGTATTTAATGACATGAATGAACAATTTTTTAAGAGAAATAATAATGAAATAAATAAAGAAAAGATAATTAAATGAAGTGATAGACATGAGTTAAATAAAAAGAAAGTGATTAATAGGGGAGATGTTTAAGAGATGAGATGAGAGATTTTAAGGAAATGTAACTTAATGAGAGAATTTTTTTAAGAGATGTGATTAATATAATAATTAAATATAATTAAAAAGGAGAAGATTTAGGAAAAAAGAAAAAAAAATAGGGTGTTTTGAGAGGGGCATGAGGCTACTGTTTATATATATATATATTGGACCGAGTTTTTTCAGATCAAATTTTGGGTTGGGCCTGGTCAAGTCCATGCCCTTAATCAAAAT
>JAOXJP010015581.1:0-12751 GCA_025762735.1 Platanus orientalis | reverse complement strand
AAGATTCATTTGCACATGTTGGGAATTGGCAACAAATTGACAAAGATATACACATTCGCCACTATATATTATGTGCGAATATACTATTCATATTTGCACACTGTGGAAACTAAACTTCCTAAAATGACTCAAACTCCTTCAATGACAGTTAGTTTGGATAATCACGACTCCTATAGGTTTCCTAAATACTCAAGAGACTAAAGGAGGTGCATTCTAGCATAAAAGAAGTACTAAAATGACCAAGATAAGGATAGAATAATCCCACTTCAACATGGAAGCTATAAATAAGATAGAAATCTCTTTCAATAAAGACACTCCCCCAACTCGTTTCTGCACCTATAAGTACCTTCAAGGGTGCACGAAATCACAACTTTTGATTTCCTTGCAAAGGAAAGAAAAGCTCTCAAACATAAGTAAGTTCTGCATCCTTCATCTTCTTCAAGTTCTGCATTATTTCAGCAAGCTTTTCTCTTCTAAAAGAATGCAACAAGTCTTTCATACCTCTATAAATCCTTCTAAAAGAGATAGCACAAGAGCTTGATGTTGAAGACAGCAATGGTAAGGTAATGTATAGCTTAGTTGATGTACACAACAAAGCTTGTAAGCATATTTCATATTAATAATATCAAAAGTTCATCATCTTCTTCTTCCTCTTTTCTCTTTCTACATCTTATGCAACTTCCTTTTATTTACAAGTTGAGAAACTTAAAGTCAATCGGAGGTTTGTTGTGCTAAACAACAATAAATAAAAAATTTCTTTTGTGGTTTGGAGTATTAGTTCCCACTCACAAAATAATAAACCAGCTCCGAAATAGCTGGGTAATTTGTCCACATTAAGTTTTAAGCCATATCACAAATACGGCTCTAAATTTGATATTACATATTGTATCAATGTTAATAAAATTAAGCAGATCGGTGGTGAGCTTTGATAGTGGATATAGGTTGTTGAGCCGAACCATTATAAATATTGTCTTGTGTGGTTGAATGTTTCTCTTTTAACTACATAGCACAACATACTTGGTAACATGTGTATAGGCAATCTCCAATTGTGCATTGATTTGAATCTAAGCATAAAATTGAGCATGGCCATTGCACTTTGAATCACTAAAAGATTAATTTAAATACAAGTGTTATTACCATTGATTAGTCCATTTGCCTTAATTGAAAATACATTTAATTGAGAAATTAAATTGGGGATAAACAAAATAATTTTTAAAGATATCCTATTCATGCCCTCTAGGATTAAAACCGATCTTTCAAATGAATCTAGCTACAACCCACACACAACTTTCCAAAGTGTTTTACATTTTCACAATTAAACTAAGAAGAAATTTGGGAAAAAACAACAAGATAGAAATCATTCCTCAAAACCCTTGTTTTGAAGGATTAAGCTCCTTACATTGTAATGCTTGAAAGAAATAGTTGTAATGCTTGAAAGAAATATATATTTTTCCATTCTAGATAAAATCAACACTATAGAGGCTTTTAAAATCCATACAATGTTGTAAATAAATCCTAAAATATGACATTGGTCCACAAATAAAATCAAATAGAATACTTTGAGTGGTTTCAAATTCTACCACTTTTTTAGTTTGATGTCATCTTACATTTTGTAGTAGAATCTACTAGGTTCTTTTGAGTGGTTTTATGCACATGCTGTAATTGCTCAATCAAATCTTTAGCTTTCCCATGAAGCTGTTATAGATTCGGTACAATTGCTAAATCTAAGGCTATCTAAGGATTAAAAGATAAATAATCTGAGAATGACTGAATTCTTCACATCAATTTACTAACTGATTGAAGACATATTAGCCTTGTAGAGTTGTTAATCCCATATCTTCACATTGTTGACAATCTCATTTCTTCACCTTGTATAACACAGATAACATATCACACAAGTTTTTTGCATGCAAGTTTAGATCAACACTATATATCTAAATGTCATAAAAATATATGACAACACAATGTCCAATGAAATGGCACAACACTTGATTCATGGAAGTTCTTGGTACATTGGAAAGACCAAAAAGCATCACCATGACACCAACGACTCATACAATCCTTATCAGTCTTCAAAGTTGTCATTTGTTTATCTCCTTACTTGATCAAATTTGATGGTAAGCACTTTTCAAGTCTAGCTTACTAAAAATTGTAGTTCCGATTAATTGGTCCAACAAATCATGAAGTTAAGGGATAGGAAATGGTATTTAACCATTATTTTATTCATAGCCCGACTGTCCACACACATATGTCAGTTTTCATATTTCTTGGTATGAGTAGTGTAGATATAGTGTATTGACTCAAACTTTCTCGACTATGTCCCTTGGACAATACCTCTTCCACTTGACACTTGAGCTCTTCATAGTTTTTTTTGGACTTATGCGATAGTTTAGTTGATTGAAAAGATTTGAATTTGATTCCAAGTCAATTTGATGTTGAATATCCCTTAATGGAGATAATCCCACATGTAAATCATTTGGCAATATATTTTGGTACTCGTTGATTAATTCCATCATACTATTAGGGATGTTACCACCAATTTTAGCTTTTTTTTTCATCAATATATATGCCATTCCAGATTCTTCCATCTCCTCTAGAAAAAAAAATTGTGAAAAAAGAATGGAGCCCTCTCCAATATTTGGTTTGGGTACAATCTCTTTTCTTAGTCCAAACATAATCTAAATAGTACTGTTTAACATAAAGTAATTTGTATTTTTTATTTGTCATGTATGACACTTCTATTAAATCAGCATGGTCTACCCAATAAAATACGGTATATCACACCTTATCCTCATGTTTAGACCCAATAGAAAAATTCACAAGACAACATTTTTGAGATTTTTGTGTTGGAACCTTTCTTTAGTCAAGATAATTTGCAAGGATTCAAATATTTTTGGGTGTTCAATTTTAACCTTTGAATACCTTCTTCGGCTATGACATTTCTCAGCTTCCAAAATTAATGACGAAGCAACATATCTTCCCACCAATGGTACAAGTAGAATGAATGATATTGGTACGTAACCTGATATTCCCATCCACTTCTTTGGAGTAGGACACACTCTCCTTATCACCAATAATTCTCCTTGGTCACTTTCAATGACCTCTTCTTAGGATTGATCATCGTCATATGTATCAAATGAGTGGCTTTGGTGATAATCATAAAAGTGATCATTGCTAATATCCTCATTTTTCATAAATAATTTTTTTAGCTCATCAAAGGATTTTTAAACCAATTCACCTAACTTAAAGCACTTTGGTCCAATGCTCCTTTATACAATCAAAGGCTCTTTGAACCGGTTCACCTTACTTAAAGCACTTTGGTCCAATGCTTAAAGTTGGTGTTTTACCTTGTTGTTCTTCCACGTGTTGTTTACCATCAACACCTTGTAGAGTAACTGATTTAGTTGTTAGATGTAGAATGATATTAGTATGACCACTTCCCATTCCACCAAACCATGGAATATTACCTCTTCTTTGGGTCAACTATTTTTCTAGGTTCAATGCTCATTGATGAACTTCATACAATGTCCATAAGTCAAATAATTAAGGGTATCTTGAAAGTTTTGTCACATACACCAATATACCAAGATACAAGCGGCTCCCTTGTTTTAGTCAAGTCACTACGAGAACTAGTTAATAGAATTTATTAGTATACTCGTTAATTGATCTAGAGCCTTGTATTAAATTTTAGAGTCATTGATATAAATCCTTTTTATAATTATGGGGTAAAAATGCTAGTCTCATGTGTTTCTTGAGATTTTCCCATTAATTTTTTTCCACGTTTAGGTTGGGTAATCTTAATTTGTTTCCATTAAGAAATGATTCATCCAAACAAGAAATTCTTTAGGTTGTAGAATACCTTGGCATTTTGGGATGTCAACTTTTAATCATGATTTCCACCATCTTGAATCCTTAATTTTCTTAGGATTTTCGGATGGATCCATCATTCTTCTTTTATACCAAATCAACAAATGGGTTGTTAGATTCCCCATCACTGTCCTCTTCCAGGAAATGTGAATTTAGAGGTTGGTTTATAATTTGAACCAAAGTCACTAAAATGATTATCTGTTGAGATAACGCTTCAACCTATCATGTGAATCTTGCTACTTCATCTTACATATACTTCCTTCATAGTGGCTTCACGAACATCACCACCACATCTTCGTGGCGTCATGGTGTTTGAACATAATTCAAGATCTAATACCAATAGATGCAAATTTTCATTGCAATTGGAATGCAGATAAGATGCTAAAAAGGAAAAAGAATAGTTTAATTGATGCAAACTGCAATTGCAGTCAAAATGTAAACAAATTGCTCAGGGAAATAGTCTCTTCCTTAGCACTGTGAAATGTAGGTTAGCATACTAAAGGCGCAATACCCATCTATATGATAGTAGAGAGATTAAGGAAGAAGCAGGGAAGTTGATGGTGATCCGATGAATCTGGCTACAATTGTTGCACAACCTTTCAAAGTGGTTGATGTCTTCTTTACAATGGAAAATAAACTAAGAAAAAATTTGGAGAAAAAGAGAGAGAGAGAGAGAGAGAGAGAGAGAGAGAGAGAGAGAGAGAGAGGTCCCTATGTTTGGAATTCTTGAAAGCAATTATTCCAAGAAAAATTATTCTTTTATACCATACATTTTGGAGGCTTTTATAAACCTTACAATGTTATAGGTGATTCCTTAAACCAAGGAAACTAATCCTAACCCTACTCAAGAAGAAAATTTAAAAAACTAATTACATTAGATACACCCTCCTAATAAAGACTTCTAAACAAAAATAATATCCCTATATCTAAAAGACATCTTTCAAATCAATCTCCTTGCCCATGTCCAATTATTTTTTTCTTTTTCTTTTTCTTTTTCTTACTTTCTCTAGTCAACTTCATCCATGAAGTAAAAGTTGGCTTTTTGCACGACATCAACATACTTGGGAGTGCCACTAGTGTTGTGAAGAATGATATAATAGAGTGAGTGCTAGAGTGCAAATTGTGTACAAGAGTGTGTGAAAGTGTGAGAGCCAAGTGGATATGTACTGTGCCTACTATTTTTTGAGTAAAGAAGTGATTTGTTAAAAGGTGTCTCATATCCTACAAGTGGTATCAAAGCATGTTTGACCAATTGGCGTAGTTCAATTAAGCATGGGTCCACTTTAACAGTGGTTTGGTTCAATTTGATGTAGGTTTGACATAGGCTCAGCTTCGTATAGTCTTAGGTAATGAGTGTTCATTCTAAGCAATTAGCTGTTGTAAAGCCGATTAAGTAGGGAATTGAGCTTCTTGGTAGTAGTGATTATGAGTGCCAGCCTACACCGCACACGATGTGGTAGATCTTGCAAACATAACAGGAGGACTCAAGAAGATGAACGATCATAACTATGTTTTTCGGCGTTTGTATATAGAGTCGTCCTATAAGGATATGATCATTAGTGGTAGTGATATTGCTCCATATTCAAGTGAAATTGAAAAAAACATTGTGTAAATAGGTGAGTTGGGAATGTCCATTTCTTAGTTTCTTCCCCCACATCACTTCGTTGTAGAAGTGGAGGGTAGGGAATGGGTGAGTTGGGAAGGTCCATTTCTCTCTCAAGAGGGATATATCCATCATTGATTATTGTCTATGGTCATGGTGGGATCTTTTAGATTTGAAACCAACTTATGTTTTAATAATGGAGTCAGACCCTCTAGAGAAGGGAGTTTAGACCCTTACGTCTAAATGTATAGTCTCTTGTACTAGTTTAAGTTACCAAATAGTAGGGTAAGGTCTTAGGCACCCCCAACATATGTATGTTATAGCTTTCTTTATGTGGGTGTTTTTATGGTGGTTACAATTGAACTATTTTGAATCTATTATGTCCTCAATGCCTGATTATGCTTTTTGCCCAACACTTGATCGCGAAGTGACCTTAATGCCTAATCATGTTTAAGTGTTGGTACTTGAGTTTGTCCAAGTTAGAAGTCCCATCACACACAATGGGTCCAGATTAAAGGTGTGCATGGCACATGGATCAACTAGGCTTGGAAGGTCCAATTCAAAGGTGAAAATGTTTTCAATGGTTGTTTGGCACTTTGAACTTTCTAATGCCTGATTGTCTACATGTACCAATTTTTTATCATGATTGAGCAGTGGGGCCTGAGTAGGTTTAGGTCAGAAGCTTGATCAAGCTCCAGGGGTCTAGGCCTTAGGAAGTTCATACTCATAGACCAATACTTGATTGGGCCTATACACCTACGTACACTTGATCATGAATAGGCATTGGGAAGAAAACATAACATATATTTTTACTTTTTTTTTTTATAAGAAATGGGTTAGATCAGTAAATTAAGAAGGGATTTCGTGTATTTGGGGATTAGAAAACTTACAGTGAGTTGTCTTTTAGAGTTTAGCACCAATGCCATTTTCCATATACATTCACTTTTACACAAAGTGAGCATGCTCAACATTCATAACATCATACCACTACACAAATCACAAGAAAAGACCTTTCATTACAACATGGAATACCTTATCATTACATAACCTCATGGCATTCTTAAAAGTTTACATATCTTACATGGCATCACATAACATCACATATACAACTTCAAGCCGAGAATTGTGTTTTAGTTAAAATGGATGCATAAAGTACAACTGCATATATAAAAAAGGAAAAAGAAGTAAATGAATACCTCTAAGATGTTGCACTCTTAAAGTGGGGCTCAAATGGAGCTCACATGAGCTTTAGGTAACATGGGATGTGTGTAGGGAAAGTAGGGTGATTCTCCTAACAGGACTCTTTCTGTGACTTGTATAGAAGAGAGACTAGAACAATCAAAGGAACTGACTGTGGGCTTTAACAGAAGGTAGGAGAGGGAGAAGGTGTACACGTGGGAATACTCTAGTAGAGCTTTGGCATGTATTCTTCAGTGAAATTCTAACCCTTTTGACATGTGGGAATGGTCTATTTATAGCCAAAAGGTGTGTCAAAAAATGGTTGGGTTAAAAATGGGTTGAATTTGGTTTGTGTTTTCATTAGGGTTAATTTAGAATGATTTTAGGTGAGATATTGACCAACTAGGTCTAATATGTGGTAAAAAGTGATGGTTCCAAGGAGAGATCCATTTTCCAATAGGAGCATTAATAAGGGGCTAATATGTGGCATAAGATGATTTCAGCCCCTTATGTGACCTGGTCAGGGGCTACCATGTGGGGGGCTATGAAGAGCCATAATGGAGGGGGGGGGCTATTGGTAGGCTTTGAGGTGGATCAATGGGTGTTGGACAAGTGGCAAGAGGTGACTGGGTAGCATGGATGTGCTTTGCATTGGTTTAGAGAGTCCAATGAGAGTATGACACATGGTAATGCTAGAGGAGTAGGTTATGATGGGATCTAAGTAGGTAATGAGGTGGACATATAGGATAAGGGCATGTGGCAAGGGGGGTTAGGGTAGTATTAATGTTAGCAATCTAGATATTTGGGAGCACCAATAGAGTTATGGAAAGTATTAGGACTTATGCAGTTAAAAGCTTGTTTGGATTTATCTTTAAAAGAATGTGTTAATGAGCCTTACTGAGCATTAAATGGTCTTGATGAGTTTGAAAACCTCATTTTTCTTATATATGTCTACGTCCACTTTTTGGTTTACCAACCTTCGGTGGATGCAAATAGATAGTCCTTTTCTGGTTTCTTAGTTGTTCTGGGTGCATTAGTTTAGTTGGAATTGAATTCCAACATGGCTAGGTATACTATCCATGACGCATCGTGATTTAGGAAAATTTCTAGTCACATTGTTAAGGGGAAAAGTACTAAAATTAGTTCTCAGAATGTACATGAACTCTGTGAGGCTCGAGCTCCATGACCCATAGAAATAGACAGATGATTTACTGGGTATTGGTGTGCGGAGATATACAAAAGATAGTGGTTAGGAAAAACCACAATTTTTCGAGATATTGAGCTGGAGAGGGCCTGGAGACCTAAAAAGTGTTGTTTGGGGAAGAGCTTTGAAAAATGTATATATTTTTTTATATTTGTAAACTAACCGGGTGTAATTTGGATGTTCGTGCAAATTTCCAACAAGCACCTAAAAATTGCGGCTTGCCTATAGTCAAACACTACTCTATTGTTTGGAAAAGCTAGAAAATGAGAAGGCCCAACTTGGTAATTTTTTATATCTCCATTTTCCAAACCTTTACAACCATTTTCGGGAGAAACGACAATAAGAGTAAGTGCCTAACCTAAAATCCCAATTTAGGTTAAATTAGGGTTTCTGGTTTTTGTAGGGTTTTTAGTGACTTTGAGGATTTTTGGGCTTGGAATTTGAGAGGGTTTTATATGGTTTATGGGTGAACTATATCCTCCTAAACCAGGGTTTCTTGAGGTCTAACCTAACACTACCTTAAGAGCTTCAAGATCTGTCCAAAAGTCTAAATCAAAACTTGGGTGCTAACACTCTTAGAACACATTTGGGAAGCGAATACACCAAAATTGGTTTTGGATACACTGAAAATCTATTTTCTAAGACAAATGTTGCACATCCTTAACTCATGAAAAACCTTATAATGGTTACCCAAGGAGCAATGACAATTGGCCAATAGTTTATGAAGGTAAAAACTCATTGCAGTGAGATCTCAGTTCCCAACTCGATCCATAAGAGTGAAAAATTCAAATTCAAAATATTTGGATGTTGCTTTAGCTGAAGAGCATGACTTACAAAAGCCAAACTGTTATGAAAAAAATAATTTTCAAATCAGGTTTGTGGCAATGTGAAACAAACAAAAAAAGCACACTAGAAAGAATCAACCACACAACACACAAGAATTTGCGTGGTTCAGCAATAATTCCGTAAGTTCATGGGCAAAGATGATCAAGAAATTTAATTGTGATGTAGATTATGATTACAAAGGTCACCCAAATTCCTATGAATATGATTATATACATGGGCCCCAAAACTTAATCACAAGCTAACTTGGAACCCAAAAGCCGACCTAAATGGTTCAGTTTATTCAGGTGACCCCTACACCAGCTAATCTTAATGGGTGTACATTCTATAGGATAAGATTTGAGACACAAACACAACACAACCTCATACAAAAAAGCATGAGGAAGAAATCCTAGCACTAGAAAGTACATCATTTCAAGAGATCTAGTGTTGAGGGGTTAAGAAGAAAGGAGAGCAACACCAACTCTCTAGAAGAATACTGAGAGACGGTCTCTCCACCGCATTAATAGAAACCTCATTAAACCGACTTCTCCAGCTTGTTAAGAAAACTCGCTAATACAGTTCACAAACTCATTTGGTCGGTTCTTGAACACCTATAAATAGGGGCATAGCCCACTTCAATTATGTGTTTGAGAGAATATGTGATAGTGCATATGATAGTGCATATGAGTGCATTGAGTGAATGTGTTTGCTCAAAGTGAGTGTGATTAAGTGCCAAGTGTGAACAATATAGTGAACAAATGTGAGCATGTCCTCATGAGCTTAAGTATGTGCAAGTGAAGAGTGCTATAGTGAGTGAGCATGCATTGGGAGTGCCACTAGTTCTGTGAGAAATGAACAATAGAGTGAGTGCTAGAGTGTAAGTTGTGCACTAGTAAGATGTGTGCAAGTATGTGCAAAGTAGATATGTACTCTGCCAACGTTTTTTGGATAGAGAAGTGATTCCCTTAAAACATGCCTCATATGTATTACTATGTTAGCTAGAAAGAACCTCAAAATGTTGAACACATATTTGAAGAACACCTACCCATAATTGTATTATTAGCATAAATATATAAAAAGAAAGCAGTCGTAACCATATAATAAATTAGAAATCTAAGTGAGCAGGAAGCTTTAATGCCATATTGGCGGTTGGTTTACTGTTGAGCTTGAGATAATAGATGGAAAGGACCTCCACACCTGTAACAGTGATTAGTTGACATTGACATTAGATCACTTGACGAAGCCGCAAGGATTCTTAGGTGAATAATTGAAAAGATTTGGAAAGACTTTGACTTGGTTTAAATTCCTTAAAACTCATTTCATACCAGTTTATTATGTCCAATTGAACAAAACCAGTCCTCTTAAGGATCCAAAGGACTTTGACTTGGTTTGAGATACGAGAATATACACACGCCCACGACTCTCCAAAGTCCAAAGGCTTGACACGTTCTTCTTCTTTGTTTTCATCATTACCACTTATAACTATTTTCTTTCTTCTATTCTTTCATAAGCACGGAGTCTAAACATTCCAACATTGATAACTCAGGAAATATTAACTCCCATACAAAGACGATACCTTCTCCTTCATCTTTTTCTCCATAATATTTCTTCTTTTCTGTTTTCATCCTTACCACTGACTTCATATTTAACAGCTTTTTTTTTTTTTTTTTAATTTTTTTGTTCAATTATTTCATAAGGATGAAATTTGAGAATTCTACACTGAGAACACAGAAAATATAAACTCCCACACAATAACGATACCTTCTTCTCTTCTTTGTTTCCATTCACATTTCACGCTGTAAACACAGGAAACTTTAACTCCCATAAAATGACGATACCTTCTTCCTGTTTGTTTTCATCCACAATTTCTGCTGAGAACACAGAAAATATTAATTCCCACACAAAGACGACACCTTCTTATTCATCTTATTATTCCTTGTTTTCATCCTTACCATTATAATTTCCTCATCTTCAATAGCTATTTTCTTTCTTCTACCCTTTCATAAGCACGGCATTGGAGCAATCCACGCTAAGAACCTAGGAAATATTAAATTCATTTTGTGTCCTATATATACCTACACCCACACAACTCTCCAAACTCCAAAGACAGATTCTTCATCTTCTTATTGTTTTCATCCTTACACTTCACCATCTTCAATAGCAATAATTTTCTTTCTTCTATCCTTTCTTAAGCATGGAACCTGGGCATCCACTGGTAGGAAAGACCGACAAGGTATCCATCCAAGACAACAATTGCACTAGGAACAATAACTCATCCATTAGAAGCAATCCTCAAGACTATGATGATCTTGACCATCGATCAGTGTCCTTTAGGCTTCAGATGGGTATGGAGAGCACCGATCCTGTGGAAATGAAACTGGAATGGCTGCGATCACAGATGATAGGTGGCGATGTGGAATTCAGCACCCCCTTTGGAAAACGCTTGCTCACTTATGCTGATCATACAGCCTCCGGCAGATGCCTTCACTACATTGAGAACTTCATCATCAATGATGTTCTTCCTTTCTATGGCAAGTTACTCGTCAATTTCATTTTATTTTTATTTCTTTTTCTTCTTCTTTGGGAGAGTGATATATTGGCTTTCGTTGAAGAGGTGAGGCGCCCGTATCACTGTCAACTGAGCACGATATCTTTCAATGGTATTTTGGCAAATACAAATGGGTAGACAACCCAATACTGTCCCATGTGTACTTACTGACTTACCCCTAGTCAGGCATCGTGTCATCCTACCACCCTGTTTTGATATGATTCAGTGTTAGGTTGGAATCCACGTAACACCAAACCCTTAGTCAAGTTTCTTATTGAAAACCTAAAAACCCTAAAATGACATGCTCAAAAGTTGACTTGACATACAAACCACCCACTACTCGGTCTCTCTCTCCTTGGGCCAAGTAGATGAGATGGGTAGTTCGAAATGGCCTCTGCGCCGCCCCCTTTGTGCGACGTCATGAGCCGAGACACAAGGGGGGTATCATTTCACTTTTTGGAGATGAGGATACTCCCCCGTTCGAAATACCCACTCGATGAAAGTGTCAAATTCAGTGCCCTAGCTACTGGAACCATATCCTCTGTTCCAGGTGGAACACTGTTCCAAGACACAAGGGGTGGGCCCATGCAAAAAATGTATGGGCCCACCCCCCTTGTGTCTTGGGACAGTATTCCACCTGGAAACAGAATAATAGTCTCTAGTTACTCTTTCATCTGACGAAGCCATATCCCTGTGTCACCCATACTGTGTACCACATGTTCCAAAAACACAAGGGGGGTGGGGTCCCATGCAAAAGGTGTATGGGCCTCACCAGTCACCCCCTTGTGTCTTGTGGAACACAGTACGGGTGATACATGGGATATGGTTCCTCATTTGACAATTGTGGAGATAGAAATTTTCCTGATGAGGAGAGGTTGATTTGGTGATGAGGGACCTATTTTGTACAGCCACCTGCCATCTAGGCTGTGACATTTAAGATTCCTCGGTCGTTTACTTCCCTTGAATAAACAGTCTAGTGACCTGATCTCAAAGTTATTAGCTGAAGCTTATGAAATTGAAATAAATTTTCCTTCAAATTCTAACTAAACTAATGCCCAAAAGTGTTGAAATACTACCACCCCTTAAAAGTTGGTTACATGAAAATTGTTGGGTAACACAGTGATACTAGCAAGCCCATTTCTTACATGAGTGGATGTTTCTCAGGAAACCCATTTCATGACATTTCCCATTTAGGTTTAATTAGGGGGTGTTTTACCCTGAACAAACTTTAACTTACCAAAATTGGATATTTACGACATAAAAATAACGTCGTTCATCGATTGAACGGTGTAAATGATAAGTTTTATGGCGTTCAACCTTTGAACGCGGTTAATATCGATAATAATAATCCTATTTTAACAATCTTCTTAAAGAGGAATACTGTTGATGTAACTATTTATGACGTGAAATTGTTTCCCGTGCATACGTTGGATGAAAATAGGGAATTTACTTTTCATGGATATATATATATATATATATATATATATATATATATATATATATAGAGAGAGAGAGAGAGAGAGAG
>JAOXJP010015570.1:0-17568 GCA_025762735.1 Platanus orientalis | reverse complement strand
ATGGGACACTCGGGGGGCTGAATCAATTCACTTTTTGGAGGTTTTTGATTCCCCCTCCTGAGTGTCCCATCAGGGGGGGTGTCTCACTTGATATCAGACCACAAGAAGTCGGGTTGGCTCTGATGACCCATATTAAGGAGAAAAACGAGTCAGCTTTATATATATAGTCAAGGTAAAAAACATGAAAATGAAGTCTTCTGTTATTGTAATCACCACAGGCTGCAACTGTAAAGAAATACCCGGCTCCGATCTCTCTCACATCACTAACATGCTTAGTGGGAACAGTGCAAGCAACAGTAATGACGCTAGCACTAGAGCACAGAGCTTCTTCATGGAGATTGAATTGGGACATAACACTGCTTGCCCCTATATACTGTGTGAGATTCTCCTCTCTATTTTTCATTTTTCCTTATGGAGTTAGTTCCGGAACTCTTATTTTTAGGTCTTTGTCTTACCCAATTACCTCCTTAGCAGGGCAAACGCCCCAAAGAAGTTTAGCCGTGAAAGATGTTTTATTTTTTATTTTATTTTTTTTTTTGTGTTGAGGGAGAGTGATACGTACTCCTTAGAGTTCAATAGAATTTGGATTTACTGCAATGTTTGTTGTAGCAAATCTTCCGTTTCACTCATTGTAATGAGAGCTGTTTTTTGTAATTATGCCCTGAAGTTTAATCTGAAGGCAGGAGAGGATCCCCTTGGAAATAGGATGGACGGTAACACGATACATCCACTATAGACTACGTTGTAGACCCACGATCCATTAAATTTTGCTCTTATAAAAAATGGGCCTTAAAATGAGTCGTACCTGGCCGAATCCATTTTCATGAACTTTTGTTTTGGTACAGGTAACTATGCTATTTCATTAAATAAATAAAAAATGTTACATCTATATACAATGATTCCCATCATTTCTATATACATATTTTGTTCAGTTGACAAATGTCCAGTATATATAACAGATTCGTCACATCCTTTGTAACAGCAAGACGTTGGTACATTATCTTACACTCATGGCATAAAACCACGTTTTCAGAACGAAATCTCATGAAATCCCCACAAAGTAACGCAATCGTGATGCTTGAAATTTTTTTGAAACATGTGGTTTTATGCCACGAATGCAAGACAGGGTACCAATGTCTAGGATACGGTTCCACTATTATGCGATATACCAAAGAAAAAAGAAAAGATCTTATTCTGTCAATATCTGTGAGCATATCTACCGGCTGATTTGTTTCTCTACCGGCTGATTTGTTTCTCTACCGGCTGATTTGTTTCTCTCCATACATGAGCAATTCAATATTCTTCCATAATGACCAGCATATTTCCAAACATGTTTCTTGATTTGATCCAGGTCCTTATGATTCCATATCTGAATTGGAACCCTCAGATAAAATATAAATTCCTTTACTATTTTTCTGGGTATGTGACATATTCCAAGAGCCAACAAATCAAAGATCTGAATCCAACCCTATTCCGACACCAAATTCAATAAGATTGGATGAAATCTTGGATCTGACATGCTCCATTTTATCACTTAATCTACACGCTCAGGATTTGGTACAACCCTTTAATATACTAACAAGGTCCGCCTAGCATCAGGAGTAGACACATCAGCTCCGAAAAGTGAAAAGCACCGCCTCAGAAAAAAGGTAAATCACTTTTCGGTTCTGATGTGTCTGCTCCTCATACCAGGCCAACCTTGTTCGTTCATCAAGTGTTGCACCAAATCCGAGTTGAAATCCGCATGGATGAATGAGAAATTCCTAATAGTAATCGCATTAATACTTTGCAGGGGGTTGTGATATTCGGAGTAACAAGTTACGTTCAACTGTTGCTAATACGGAAGAAAGGTCCAGTGTTTGCGACAGCCTACAGGCCACTAGCCACAATTATCGCTGCAGCAATGGGACTGCTAATTTTGGGAGAAGCCCTACACTTGGGAAGGTAATATGTCTTAGTATGAAATTTATGTATTCTTGAACTATGATTGTTATTCTACATAAAACCATTCACCAGTGCAAGTTCCTTTTTATGGTTTTGTAATTTTTTATATGTATATTTTTTCATATTCTACTGGACCACCGTTCAGTGTTGTTGGAGCGGTTTTGATAATTGCTGGTCTTTACATGGTTCTATGGGGCAAGGGAAAGAAGGAAGGCAACAAAGTAATAATGGAGGACATAAGTGATCAAAATATCGGGCTTGAACCAGCAACCGTTGCAGAGACTAAGGAGAACGTTGGAAATGTATAATGTATAAGCTAGCTGGCTACTAAAAGCAGAACTGTCTCTTTGCTTTTTATAAACTTTCATTGGAAGATTACTTGATCCGAGATAAAGAATCTCAATGAAGAATTTAGCATGCTGTCACTCAATGTAAAAGCTAATTGAGATTCTTCGTTAGGCAGTTTTGGATTCGAGTGCAGTTCATTAATGCACTAAGTCCCTGCCCTATGGGAGACAAGATCCACTCCAGTATGGGCTGGGCAAGAAGAAAGTTCAACTACTAATCAGCACCTGACACCTAAAAAAGGTCTCCGGAGCAGTGTCCTGCCTTAGTAATCCATATAACAGCAGAGAATTCCTTATGAGAAGTGCTTATAGTACAATAGAAGCACATTTTAAATAAAGAGAATTCCCGCCAGTTTTAACCAGCATTAGACATGAGGCCTCATTAAGGGTAATTTAAAAACTAAACATGGAATAGAAGAGGATGTTTAAGTAAATACATGGAATAGTAACACTTATACTTATCAAAATGCCCTTAACAAATATTATGTTGCATAACTAGGGGGATTTTGTCCATTATGAAGATTATTTAAACTTCATCAATCAAAATGCCCTTTACAAATATTATGTCGCATGATTGACATGCAATTCTTCCACTGGGATGAAGTTTTTTATTTTATTTTATTTGCAAAAATGAAAAATAAAATAAAAGCAATAGCTATTGCAACAATTGCTAGGGCAAGCCAATGAGCCCTTCCCTGGGTTTTTTTTTTGTGACTTTGCCCCTCCATGATAGGAGTACATGGGTTCAATCTGTCTAGCATCATTATACAGTGTGTGCACAATGCGGTACATAGCTAGTAGGCTTGCGTGGCCCAAAAGAATAAAAATGAAAAACAATTACAAGTTAATGGCAACGTTTGCACCTTTTCACAATTTTTAGAGATCAAATCTCTAGTTTAGAGGACAAGTCTAAAGGATGGAAAGACCTTTTGATGAAGTGAGTGACTTGGGATGAATCTGGCTAACCAATCGATGCAACCCTCCAACATTTCTATTGATTTTCACTCAAAAATTACCCAGAATAATGGGATTGCTGATAATCACAAGAGAAAATACCAAAAAATTGGGTAGAAAGAATTCTCTTTATTAAGGGAAAAATACCGAGACTATACAACCGAGAAACCCCCCACCCTTAAGAAAATAACCCAGGGGTCCTTATTAAGGAAACCGTTGAGGTTCTGAAGGCTATAACACCCAAAAAGGATATGATCATGATAGCAACCCGAATGATAGTGACACCACCTAAGAAAGGTTCTGCTATTTAACAACCATCTGACATCGAAGGCTTGTAAAGGAACTGGGGAAGAAGTCCTAGGGGATGTCTTATCAAGTCATCATCCCCCCCCCCCTGATGCCAGATACCCCAAAATTCCCAAGATGAGTCTCGAGGTGTATTCCGGATCTCGAGTAACTAGACACCAAGAAAAGGAAGTCACCCTATAGCCAGTTGTCCGGTGTCAATGATCATAGAGGATCTCGACTGTGTAGAGAAAATAGGAGTTTCATATTCTATATTTGTAAAGAGATAAGAACAATCTAGAAGTTGCTACAAAAAGAATATTCTCTATAGTTGGCCTAACAAATTGAAAAGAGGTGAAATAGGAGAAAACCACTATGTTACCAGAGTAAAACAGAAAGGACAGGTTTGCTCCAGATATATAACACAAAATCCAAGAATTAACCATGATCAACACTGGGAGTTCTAAGCAGAATCTTACCCAATATGCCTCTACTTGAGCATATAAATAGAGGTAACATTTAACTCAATAGGTATGAGAAAAATAACTCAAGCAAGAGTTTTGCATTTAACAGCTATTCCTCCCTGACTTGATCATCGAAGAGCTTGAGGCCAGCACTCCATTGGTCTTATAGCTTTTTTGCTTTGTCTTATAGGGACCATTTCGCTGGAGATCTTGGTCAACTGTGCAACCATCTGACTGGTACCGAGACGCTCGTATTTCAGGTACCATTAGTTGGTGTTGTCTATAGGAAGTATCATCCTTAAAGACCAAAGGTTTGCATGGTTAAAACCAGATTAATGGCGGCTTAGCATAACCCTCGTACCTAAGTGAATAGACAAGAAACCACCATCTCCGATGAAGCTGCCGCAAAGAGCCTTGGGTGGTTGGCCTCGAATAGTGCATCTGAGGCCTGATAGTAAGCATACAACTACTTATGAACCAGAATCGAGAGACAATACGGGAGCTAAGGGTCTAGAGGAGTGAACCCAACAATCAAGAAGCGGGACAGTGGGAGCCACCCCCTTAGCCGGGTGGGAGCCATGAAAATGACCAGGGATGGGAGGATGAAGAAGGAAGTGCTACTGCACACCACTTCCAAGAATTAAACCATATCTTTCATAAGAGATAAAGGGTTCACATTTTTAACCCTTGGGAAGAGGAGATGGAAGATGTGAGGTGAGAGATGGCTACCATGAAGGAAGCCATCAAAGGGAAAGCCCCAACAATAGTCGATGAGCTCATTTAAAGAACGGACCACCTGTTTACTCCCTAAGTAATGGCTCAACCATTACCCACCAAGTTTAAGCCGCCCTAGATGGAGATATTCGATGATACTCGGGACTCCCTCAACCATCTAGAGGCCTACAAAACACATATGAATCTCTAGGTGGCACTTGACAAGATCATGTGCCGAGCTCTCCCGACTACTATAAAAGGGTCTGTCCGAGTGTGGTTTAGCCGACTAAGGCCCGAGATTATACCAAACTTTACAAAACTTAGTCAAAAGTTCATTGGGTATTTTATTGGCGGCTAGAGACATAGGAAGCCTACTACCTACCTATAAAATGTCAAGTAAAACAAAGGCGAATCCCTTAGAGACTACGTGTCTCTATTTAATAAGGAGATGTTATAGGTTGATAACGCTGAGGAGAAGGTAGCCGTGGTAGCCCTCATGGTGGGATTGCCACCCTCCAAGTTCCTCTTCTCATAATTGAAAAACTCGCCCTCATGCATGGCCAACCTAATGTTAAAAACACAACAACACATGAACGCTGAGTATACTCTTAGTGCCTAACGAGAACGGTAAAGTGGGGCTAATCCTCAGTCCGATAAGAGGAAGAGGGAGCCACAAACCTCTTGGGATTAAAGGAGCTCCAGTGCCAAGGATAATGACAATGGCAAAGCAAGACTTTGGGTCAAAACTACCCCCGAGCAGTTTTTTTTCAAAATTATGCCCCCTCAATGCACCAACGAAGTAGATACTCATGCATATTAAAGACGACCCAAGCATTAAGTGTCTCGAGAAGATCCGAGCCCCACCTAAGAGGAGAAACTGAGACAGGTACTATCATTTTTACCGGGACCATGATCATGATACCAATGATTGTTTCGACTTGAAGGAGTAGATAAAAGCCCTCATTCAACAAGGGTGACTACAAATGTTCGTGATACGAAGACCCCCAATGGGACGACATAACACCTGCCGAAATCCCTCAACTCAAGAGGAAAGAAGACCTAAAGGCCCAATAGGCGAGATCAGGGTAATAGCTAGAGGACTTACCAAGGGAGAAGAGTACAACTTGACAAGAAAATCCCATGTTAGGGGGCAGATGCCTATTATAGAAAGACCAACCAAGTAGCATAGGACAAAGCATTCCCCCATCACCTTCTCTGAAGAAGACTCTCGGGGAGTGAGTTAGCCACACAACGACGCACTAGTGGTGACCCTAGTCATCTCAAACTACAAAACCCGTCGTGTCCTCATTAATAATGGGAGCTTGGCAAACATCCTTTATCTCCCAACCTTCGACTAGATAGGCATTGGTTAAGATAAACTTAAGCCAATCCAAACTCCTTTGGTCGGTTTCACAGGTAATAGGCTGCTCCGCCTTAGGATGATCGACTTACCAATGACTGTTGGGACCGGTGATAAATAAATCACTAAAGTGGTTGATTTCTTAGTGGTTGATTGCCCATCGGCATACAATGCCATACTCAGGAGGCCAACGCTGAACCAGATGAAGGCAGTTACCTTAACCTACCATCTTTTAATTCACTTCCCGATTAAAGAAGGCATAGGGGAAGTCAGAGGGGATTAGGTGGCCTCTCTCAAAGGAGAACCAATCCTAAAGGGGACAATGTCAATAGATAGTTTAGAAGTCTAAGATGAAAGGGCTCAAACAATTACAGAGCTAGAAGGAAACCTCGAGGATGTCATCCTCGACGTTGATTACCCTAACCGAGTGACTTGAGTAAGGTTTAACCTACTGGGGGAGTTCAAAAAGCAACTATGGGGGTTCCTTGTCGACAATCGAGACGTGTTCACCTGGACACATGAGGATCTATCTAGGATAGACCCTCACTTAGTGGTACATCAGCTCAATGTAAACCTGACTACAAAACCCATTAAGTAGAAGAAAAGAAACTTCACCCTAGAAAGGAACCAGGCTATCGCAGAGGAAGTGGATAAGTTGCTCAAAGCCCAATTCATAACGAAGGTCCACTACCCCGAATGGCTGGCTAATGTTGTTATGGTGCAAAATTCAAACGAGAAGTAGAGGATGTATGTCAACTTCATCGACCTTAGCAAGTCATGCCCTAATGACAGTTTTCCTCTCCCAATGATCGACACCTGGTATATTCAATGGCCAGACATCAAACTCTTAATTTTATGGATGCTTTCTCGAGGTACAATCAAATAAAGATGTACGAGCCTAACTAAGAAAAGACAACCTTCACCACTGATCGGGGGCTCTACTGCTACCGAGTTATGCCCTTTGGCCTAAAGAACATAGGGGCTATGTACCAAAGACTTGTCAATGGGATGTTTAAGTTCTAGATTGGAATGAATGTCAAAGTGTATGTGGATGACATGTTAGTAAAGAGCCTACTAACCGAGCAACATCTAGCTAACCTAAGCAAAACATTTCAAACACTAAGGAAGTACAAAATGAAGCTCAACTTGGGAAAATCTGTGTTCGGCGTGTCTGCCAAAAAATTTCTCAGATTAATGGTCTCCCAATGAGGAATAGAGGCAACCCCAAGAAGGTCAGAGCCATAATCGAGATGCAACCAAGGAACACCAAGGAGGGGCAGCAACTAGAGTGAAGGTTTGTAGCATTGAGCAGGTTCATATCCTAGGCTATTGACAAATGTTTCCCCTTTTTCCATCTGTTAAAGAAAGCATTCAACTGGAATGAAGAATGCAACAAGGCTTTTCAAGAACTTAAAATTCACCTCGGACGCTTACCATTGATTAACCAGCTGAAGCAAGGCGAGTTACTCTACATTTATTTATCGGTATCAGAGACAGCTATCAGCTCAGTGCTAATCAGAGAAGAAAATGGGGGATAGATTTCTATGTACTACACTAGTTAGGCATTCAAGGGAGCTAAGGAGAGATACTTAAAAGACAAGAAAATGGTGTTCACCTTATTTATCATGGCTAGGCGACTGAGACCTTACTTTTAGGTGCACACTATTTGAGTACTCACTGATTAGCTGCTCGGGGCTATACCTCATAAGCTTGAGACCTCGGGGAGGCTAGTTAAATGGTTGGTGGAACTGAGTGAATTTGACATCAAGTACCATCCCTAGGGAGCTATCAAGGGTCAAGTCACTGATGATTGTATTGTTGAGTATACTCACACGCTAAAGGATGAGGCCTGGGCACAAGAAGATCAACCTAGGGAGACGGAAGCAATCAAAACAACATGGATGCTTTATGCTGTTGCCTCCTTCACCAGCAAGTCTACCAGGGGGATCATCTTGGTTACTTAAGAAGGAACTGAGCTTGAATACACTATTAGATTAGAGTTCAAGGCGACCAATAATGAAGCAGAGTATGAGGCCTTACTCACCAGGTTATGGCTTACTTGTGCCCTCGAGGCTAGGAAAGTGAAAGTTAGCAGTGATTCCCAACTAGTCGTAGGGCAAGTATTGGGAGAATATGAGGCGAGAGATGAATGAATGAAATAGTATCAGGCACTAGCAGTAAAAGAAAAATCCTGATTCGAGCAATTCAGCATACAACAAGTCCCTCGGGGACAAAACAAGAAAGTTGATAAGTTGGTTAAGCTTGTGTGGTCAATCGTGAGAAACCTCGAGCTTGGGATCTTCATGGAGAGCTTAACCAAGCCAAGCATTGAGACAAAGGAAGGCAAAGAGGTCAATATGGCAATCCCCAAGCCTGAATGGGCTAGCCAAATCATAAAATACTTAAAGGATGGAGGGTTACCCGAGAACAGGGACGAGGTGAGGAAAGTGAAGGTGAGGGAAAGTCGATATCTCCTCTTCAATGACACCCTCTAAAAAAGAAGCTTTACTCTCCTACTGCTAAGTTGTTTATCCAGTCAGGAAGCCGATTATGTTCTATAAGAAGTATATGAGGAGATATGCAAGAACCACTCAAGGGGCAAAGTGTTGGCCAACAAAGTAATCAGAGTAGGGTATTATTAGCCCTTGATACAAAAAGATCTGAGCATATTTATATAGAAGTATTGCCAAAGATTTACCAACATCCCAAGAAATCCTACTGAAGAGCTAGTCCCAATAGTTGGTCCTTGGCCCTTCGCCTAGTGGGGAATCGACATTATCAGGCCTCTCCCTCAAGGAAAGAGGCATATAAAGTTCATAGTGATTGCCATCGACTACTTCACAAAATAGGTGGAGCCTAAGCCCCTAGCCAAGATCACCAAGAAGAATATCTAAGACTTCACATGGAAGTCAATCATGTGTCGATTCGAGATACCCAGGGTACTCATCACCAATAATGGTAAGCAGTTTAACAACAATGCATAGTTTTTAGAATTTTGTTTGGAGCTCAAGATTAAAAATCACTTTTCTTCCCCAGCACACCCTCAAGCTAACGGTCAGGTGGAGGTCACTAACTGAACACTACAAAGCATCATTAAGAAGAGGCTCGAGGATCTAAAAGGCCTCTAGCCCGAGGAGCTACCTAGTATCCTATGGGCCTACCGGACTACAGTTAGAACCCCCACCAGGGAAACACCATTCCTCTTAGCATTCAGAATTGAGACAATGATCCCGGAAAAGATCAGAGTGAGCACCTATAAAACGATAAGTTTTAATGAGGAGAAAAATGACTAGTACCTTAGAAACAACCTAGATATGTTGGAAGAAAAGAGAGACGAGGCCACCCTTCGGACATCTGCCTACAAGCACAAAATGGCTAGGTAGTATAACTTGTGGGTAAAGCTAAGAAGATTCGCAGTAGGAGACTTAGTCCTTAGGAAGGTCAACCTAGCGACTCAAAACCCAACAGAAGGGAAATTAAAGTCAAGTTGGGAAGGACCCTCTAGAGTAGCAAGTTTTTATAGACCCGAAACATACAATCTCGAGACATTGCAAGAAGAGCCACTACCTCGACCATAGAACATTGAGCATCTGAGAAAATATTATTAATAATGCTGATGTTATTGTCTATTTTACATTAATAAAATTTCCTTATACCAAAAAAATGAAAGAGTTCAGGCCCTCAGGCCTACGTCACAAAATTGACCCCAAGTCACAAGATTAACCCCAATTCATAAGATTGACCCATCCCCTAGGGGAAAGTTCAAGCCATAGGGCCCAGGTCACAAGACTGATCCATCCCCTAGGGGAGAGTTCAGGCCCTCAGGCCTAAGTCACAAGATTGACCCATTCCTTAGGGGAGAGTTCAGGCCCCCGAGCCCAGGTCACAAGACTAACCTATCCCTTAGGACAGAGTTCAGAAGATAAGATGAAAGGGACATAGGCAGCATACGAGTCTTTACTCGATGCCATTCAACAACAATTAAGAGAGCAATTGACGATTATTATGAATACTACATTTATCAAAGTCTCAAAGAATGAGACAGTCAAAAACCTCAATGAACAAGGTTAAGGCCTCAAGATATATTGGGATGTGAGTATCGCTGCCAAAGAAACTAAGGTTGACCCTGTAACATCAAGTAAATGCAACTCTAGCCTCTTACATATTAGATAAAAATGGGTGTCTAAAAATACCTGACAACATTGTAGAAGAAAAGCCCCACACAGAGTTATAACTTAAGTTTCATCTATGCTACCAGAGTTTTTTAAGTCACCCAAGTCAGAAAGAGTCGAGCGGCTCATAAGTTAATTCTCTAAGGCTGACCTACCCTTATATACTTAAAAAAAGTTTAAAAGGTACCTAAGGATTTTTCCACGAGGTGTACCCACGCTTAGAAATTTTTTGCATAAAACAATGGAAAGCTGAAACTAAACCATAGCAACACGTAAGACGAGGGTAAAAAGAAATTTCATTAATAAAGATAGTTTACATCGATAAAAATAAAAAATAAAAAAATACATCTATACTGAGTGGTCATCAACCCTTGGGTTTTCCACCTCAGCACCTCCTAGGGCCACGATTCGAGCACCCTCAGCCCTCTTTACTTCTTCTTCTCCTCCCTTTTCTTCCTCCTTCAGGTTAAAGGGCATGAAGCCTAAGTCTGGCAAGGTTTGGTTGGCTTGCCTCTTGAACTCCTCAAAGTCGTCAAGGAAGCACCCAGCTTTCATGACCTGAAAAGATTCGAATGCCTTGTAGTTCTTGGCTACAACATCAATGGCCAAGTCCCTCTCTTCCACGGCCTCGACCTGGGCAAGAGCCACTACCTCATCCATCTTCACTGTAATGGTTTATTCCAGGGTTGTTGTGAACAACCCCACTATCTCAAGGAGACGATGTCTTTTAGAAATGAGCTCAAACCTGGCCTAGGTGACCTCTTCCTCAACAAACTGTAGGTGTTACAACAGCTTGCTAATTCGGGCCTTATCCCCAGTAGCTCGGGTGATCATATTTATGTTAGTCCCCTCCACCCACTGGAGCTTCTCCCTCAAGGCCTTGATCTCAGCCTCAACGCCAGCATGAACAACACCAAGTTCCTATGTGGCTTTAACAAGCAGACCCTAGAGCTTTGCCCAGGCCTTTTCACCAGCTCTAAACCTTTAGATAAAGGACGTCATTAAGGTCGTGGTCTGCAAGGCTATAAACATGTCAATAAAGAATAAAAGTAAAAAAAAAAAAATTCTTTTACCTTAGCCATGTAGAATAGCATCTCATAGTACAGAGCAATAGAGGAGAGGGTTTTCAGGGCATCAAGGTTACCAGGTAAAACACCCTCAAGAAGGTACTCCACCTTAGTGCTTGGCATAGATAGCCAAGTTGAGGGTCTAGCTAAGGACTAGCCCTTGTCCAAGGCAAAGGAAGGGATGGGCCTAGCAACACCTGCTTTGGGAGTTGTGGCCACTCGAGGAGAAGATGTTACCGGGGATGTGGCCACTACGGCAGCGGCCTCAGGTGGAGTCACCAAGTCTTCCCTTGTAGTGTGATAAGGTGGAGACCCAGTAGCTTTGCCCTCCAGATCCATGATGGGGATGGAGGAAGTGTCTGGAACTAAGGTAAGGATCACCTCAGGGACTCAGGCTTAAGGATCATCAGCCCCAAGAACCCAAACCTCAGTCTAGGAGGACCCCCCCTCAAATGAGGGTCCTCTTCCTTTTCTTCAGGGAGATTGACTCCCACTGGCCTAACACCATGGCCTGCTTGGCATGGACTAGGAACCTCTTATCAGGCCTCATTGCTACAAAACATTAGCAACTCAAGGTTAGGAAACACTTAAGTTAAAAAAAAAGGAGAAGGTGACAATTTTTAAAAATGATAGAGCAACATAAAAACTACCTGGGTCGAGACTAAAACCAAACCTAAATAGATTCCCAGGGGTGACAAGGTCAGGATAAGCATGAATCGGGTAGTTCACAACATCCTAGAGGTGATCCTCCTCTAGAGAAAGCTCGTTGAAATTTGAGACTGACATAAGGGAACAAATGAGATAAATAAGAAAAAGATAAAGAAGGAAAAGAAAGAAAGGACGTAAAAGTAAAAAACTCACCTACAAAGCTAACACCAGATGCCCAACCCTTGTTAAACCTCAAGGGGGAATCTCCCCTGTGGGGAACTCCCATCCGTTACCAGAGATAAAAAAAGGTAGTGGCTCCTCCATCCGCTGTTAGAATTCAAGAGGCTGGTCACAAGAGTAATCATCGAGTCCCGGCTCGGGAAATACCACCACCCCAGCTCCTACTCCTTAGGACAATAGCAATAGAGGTACTCATTAAGGGTAAGGTGGGCCTTCTCCTCAAACTTTAACTCCCACAGGACCATACACCCTAGGGCTATCCTCTAAGCATTAGGCATTAACTGTCTTGGTGCTAGACTGAGACAGAGTAATAGGTCCCTAAGGAAGTAAAGGACCAGAAAAGGAAGATAGGCCAAAATAGCCTGCTCGTACAACGCTAGGGTACCGGTAGGGGCCTTGAAGGCCAAGACATTCTCGGGGGCAGTGAGGACAGCCTCAGGGATAAGGTAAGTTCCCTAATACCGGGTTAGGGTCCACTACCTCAACTCGGACGCATAACTAGTAGCAGCAAACTCTTGCCTGAGAGTAGTCTCCCCTACTGCTACTAGGTCATCAAGAGGAGCTGGCTGGGGGGCCTGCTCAAGGGAGTTTTGCTAGACCTCTGTCAGGTCATCGGTGCCATTAGCCATACAGTCAACACTATTCCTGGACATCATCGGGTAAAATGACAAGAAGAAGGAAGAGAAGGAAAAGGCTCAAACAAAAAATAGAGTAACTAAAGACCTAAAGTAAAATATTTTGGAAACTTGGAAATTGGATGAAATAGGCTAGAAGAAGACTACCAGAGTTTGGAAACTGGATGAAATATACTAGAAGACGACCACCGAAGTGTAGGAAGCTCGCCAAAAATCGCCCAAGGAAATTATCAACAAAGTAAGGGTCAAACTAATAGAGGAAAATGAAATGACCTTCAGACGTTGTATTTATAGAAAAAATCTCAAATCCTCGACCGTACATGTGTCGCCCATCTGGGGGGCATCAAAAGCGTTATAATTACTTCGAGAGATGAAATGGTACTTGAATCTTGAAATAAACATGGGGCTTAATCCCATCCACCCGATTATGTTGGGATGTATGTGAGACACGATGCTCGACATGACAAATGAATGGCATAGGCATGTCCCCTCGGTTTCCATAGCGCATTAATGAAATTCCATAATAATGCATGCCCATAATTAATGCATCCTCAATAAATGAAAAGGCAAAAATAGTAGCCGAAATAAATAGTAACGGTAAAAAATTATTAACATTCCCGATCCAGGTTACCCATGACTTAAGAATGAGGGGGGAAACTAATAGGGGAAAATAGCAAGACTATACAACTGAGAAAACCCTGACCCTTAAGAAACTAACCCGAGGGTCCTTATTAAGGAAACCCATCGAGGCTCCAAAAGCGAAAACACCTTGGAAGGATATGATTGTGATAGCAACCCGAAGAATAGTGAGGCCAATTAAGAAGGTTTAGTTATTCAATGACCATCAGACATTGAAGGCTTGTAAAGGAGCTGGGGAATAAGTCTTGGGGATGTTTTATTAGGCCATCATTCCCCCCTAATGCCAGATACCCCAAAATCCCCAAGATGAGTCCCAGGGTGTATTCTGGATCCTGAGTAACTAGGTACCAAGAAAAGGAAGCCACCATATAACCAATGGTCTAGCACCAAAGATCACGGAGGACCTCGATTGTGTAGAGAAAATAAGAGTCCCATCTTCTCTATTTGTGAAGAAATAAGACAATCCAAAAGTTACTAAAAATGAATATTCTCTACAGCTGGCCTAACAGATTGAAAAGAGAAAAAATAGGAGAAAACCACTACGCTAACAAACTAAAATAGAAAGGACAAGTTTGCTCCAGATAAACTACATCATATATGGGAATCAGCCATGATCAACATTGGGAGATCCGAGCAGAATCTTACCTGATATGCCTCTACTCGAGCCTATAAATAGAGGTAACATTTTTCTTAATAAGTATGAGAAAAATAACTCTAGCAAGAGTTTTGCATTCAACAGCTATTCCTGACTTGATCATAGGAAAGCTTGAGGCCAACACCCCATCGGTGTCATAGCTCTTTTACTTTATCTTTCAGGGACCATTCTGTCGGAGATCCTAGCTAACTATGCAACCATCTGACTAGTACCGGGATGCTCGTATTTCGGGTACCATCATTCTCCATCTCAAAATTTTCATATCCTCCTTCCTTCTCAATTAGGGGTGGAGCTAGGATTTTCTGTTAGGGGGGTAAGGAAAAAAGTTTGCCTTTGATTTGGTGTGACCCCTTATGTCAGCCTATGGTGAGACTGACATTAGTGTCTATGCCAAAAAAGTGACTTACATGTTTTTTTGGGATGCTTTTCACTTTTTGGTGCTGATGTGTTGGCCCCTGATGTCATTCTCACCTTAAGTTGACCTCAGGTGGTCGAACCAAATTCGCAGGGAAAAAATTTTAGTTAAAAATGTATGAATATACTAAAGTGTATATCATTTGCTCAAGAAACAATTCTCATTAAAATGTCAATTACAATTATGTACCATTCGTTTACAAAAAAATAATTATCCACTAAAAATTCATATAGAATTATAGTGCCAATATGTCCATGATGAGATCTCATGTTCTAAAAGCGTTGAATGATCTTCTCATTATCGATGCTATTAAAAAGACCTTTCTTAATATAAGTGATTAAACAATCATTCATCCAATCATCTCCTACATATACCCTTAACTTAACACGATTAATAAATGGGTTGTGTTCGGGTTGAGACATATAACACGACACCTGACCTACCAACACTAATTTCCATGCCTACTTTCGCATCCCGCACAGAGGATCCACCCTTGTCCATGGGGTTGAATCATCTCTAGTTTGAATGGACTAATATCATGCTAGTACCAACTAATACATATCACACCGGTACCAACCAGTGAACCTTTCGTCCATCACCTTGTAATAGATAGTTTCCTTTTGAAAATCTCATTTTAGATATTCCATTTCTTCCCCTTCTCATATTTAAATATAACAATAATGTTTCTCCATGATTGTCCATAAGATCGATCAACATTTTAATCCCTTATTAGAGACCTAATGCATTTGGATCTTTGATTCTCCTTGGTTTTTAATTTTTTTCATGTCCGATCTGATAAGTTTTAGTATGGATTTGGTTACATTTATATGTTAGATAAGGGAAGCAACTAGACTTCTATTAATGAAGAGATGAAAGAAAATGTTCTATCTACGATTTTGATGTTCAAGACCACAGGGATAACACATGGAAGAAAATGGATAGAAATTTTGGTGGATTAGACGAAGTTTCAAATTCCCGTCCTTTGTTTCCACATTTCATCTCCACGGTACTGGACGACAAATCCTAGACGGGACATCAACACAGACAATTATTCTTTAAAAAAATTAAAATAAATAATAGAAAAATAAGAGATTGTAGCTATACAATTAGGAGAAACCTTGGTTTAGAGGAGAAAGCAAGCAATGTTTAAGCAAGGAAGAAGAAGAATGATTGTATGTATTAACACAGACATTTTAGGCATGCCATTGATTAACACATGATGCGTTTTTTCTAATTTGGTGTCTGTTTTTTACTACCTACTTTTCAATTAAACACTTTTTTGGATGATTTTACCCCCAACATAATGTGTCAGCTTATAACTCATCATGGACGCTACATAGACTTTTCATCATAGAACATTTAATAGGTTTTTTTTAAAGCTTCATTCTCTTCTATTTTGTTTCCTTTTCTTTTAATAATCTCTTCTGTTAATACATTTCTTCTCTTTTACTAAATAAAAAAGAAAAATTCAATGTAAGGTCATAGGTCTTCCTAAACTTCCTAAACACTTTTTTAAACCCCCAACACAACATGTGTTAGCTTATAATTCACCATAAACACCACATACGCTTTGTCATCACAGACCATTTTATTCCTTTTTGTTTTATTGGAATTTCATGGGGGGGACCTACCCCCTTCCTCCTAACAATATAGACGCTTTGTCATCACAAACCATTTTCTTATATATATATATATATATATATATATATATATCTATATATATATATATATATATTGGGAATTTGAGGGCGAGAGGGGCAATTTCCCCCTTGCCCCTATGTGGCTCCACCACTACTGTCAATTACATTGCTTTTTTATATACCAAAGACCCAAAATAAAAAAAATAAGAAAATAAATCCTAAATAGACGTGAGCTATTATGTTCATTATTGCTAAAAGAAATGATGGATTCCTAATTTGACTCAAAACCATCCTACTATTCTTAAAATAGTTCATTTACACAATTTCAATAAAAATTTTAACCATAATTCCCCTAAATATGTAAAAGTAGAAATTAATAAAAATTGAATTTTTACCAAAAGTGACCATTGGAGCTCCTAAACAATGAAATTTGAGGGCCTTCATGATGTCTAATGGCTTCAACCTATTATAGATGGTATAGATCACATTGAGTTGGTTGTTTTGAGTAATTGTGAGTCGTGAGCAGATGTTAATATCAAACATTATGACTATTTAAAGTTTTTGAATCTTTAAGATCAAGTTGGCTCCATCAATCAGTAGGCAAAATGTTGCATTGCATCATTCTCCCCTAGTCTGTGAGAATTCGCTCTCGAATTCAAATCCTCATCACTTGAGCTATCGGCATGATATAGAATGAGATGCTTCACATTAAATGCATATATATATATGTAGCATCCAAGAAGTCGGTTGGGTAATCTAATTCATCTATTAGAATTGTGCAATAAAATATTTAACTGTTTCATGATAACACATCAAATTTGGTGTAGGTGGAAAATCACGGGAAGACGTCTGATTAAATCCATAAACCGCATGAAATAGAAGTAAACCCAATACTCCTATTCACAAAATAGTTGAAAATAAAGTTAATCTGAAAAAAGCTTATGAACCCATGTCTTCAAATGATCTCTAACCAAGCTACACAAAAGATCTCCTAAAGAACATTTAACAACCTCTATTTAGTCATTGGTTTGATGATGATAGACACTACTAAAATCTATCTTGGCATTAGCTAGTTCCAACAATCTTTTTCAAAAATGACTACACTACAACAAAAAACACCTTTTGCATTGTTTAAAAAAATTGATATGCAGCATTTTTTAAGCGTTATTCAAAGGTACGTTACGAAAAGGTGGAGACTTTATGCAGCGCTTTAAAAATGCTGCATACATTTTGAAAGCGTTGCATAAAGTAAACTTTAGATAGTAGTGAAAAGTGTTTTTTTTTTTTTTATTTTACCTCCCCTCTTCTTTTCTTGACATTTGACCTGATATTTTCCAACCTAACAACTATGAAAATTTCCAAAAAGATCACCACCATGTGGTACAGAAC
>JAOXJP010015559.1:0-17570 GCA_025762735.1 Platanus orientalis | reverse complement strand
GAATGGCAGAACAGGATTCGTGTAGCCGACCCCAAATAGTTGGGATAAGGCTGTTTGTTGTTGTTGTTGTTGTTGTTAGACTTCTCAATCTCTTTCGTTGCCTTAGAAGTAGGGTTGTCAACTATCGATTTTATCCGATATTCGATTCGTGTTCAATTCAAAAAAAGCAAATACAGATTCATCTATATCCAATTCGTTTAAATATCTGATTCAAAAAGTAAATATTTGTTAATAAATGAATTAAATATGGATGTACCTTCATCCGCTATGAAAAATATTCGATTATAATATATATATATATATATATATATATATATATATATATATATTATAAACTATGTTACATACTAATTTTTTTATAAAATATGTTATATAGTATATAAAATTAAATATAGAACTAAATAAGTTACATATGAAACATATCAACAAGGTTATAACTTATAATTGTATTTTAATATATCATATTTAACTTAAAGGTATTATAGTAAAAAATACCAAAATAAGTGAAACCTTAAATGGCTAAACCTAACAATCATTTCATTTCATGCAGTGGAAAATGAGAGACAGAGGAAGCGGGAGCTGGAGAAGAGTAATCGTCTCTCCATTGAGGGGCAGTGGAGATGAGAGATGAAGAGGAGTGAGGATCGGTTCACCGTCAAAAGGGTAGGACCGCACCTCGACGATGATGATCAAACAAGGACAGCAGCAACAGGACGGTAGCAATGACAACAACAGTGAGGTGAATTCTTTATTTTTTATTTTTCATTTTCACTCTTCGTCTCCTTCTTTCTCTTTTCTTTTCTTTTCTTTTTTTTTTTTGGCAATCTGATAGTGGAATTTTTGTTGCATTTTCAGTTTATTATGAAGAAATTGTTTGTTCAAATTTCATGAGTGATCTTTTTTTTTTGAATATTTGGATTTATATCCGATATTCGATTTATTTATACGAATTCGAATTTGAACTATTTTCTTCAATATCTGTTGAATAATGGTTGGAATACGAATATATATAAACCTAAACGAATTGAATACGAATCTATCTATATTCGATTCGTAGTCGCTCTGTTGTCAACCCTAGACATAATGTATGTATTAAAGAACTAAAATATAATGAATTTTTATGCATATTGATGGTTAACATTTGAAAGTTTTTAGTAAAATATATAATTTTGAATCAATTGTTGTTATAAAATTTTACATATTAAATTATTAAAGATTTTGTAATTTTTTTTTATTAAAATTTTTTTTTCGTTTTTAACTACAACTAATAAGGTAAAATATATTCATATTTAAAGGCATTTAGGTATTAACTAATCAATTTATTAAGATATTAAACTAAACTTTATAAAAAATTAAAGTGTTAAAGTTATTATTTAACAGAATTTTATAAATATTAAGGTAGTAAGATATAAAGTTAATTAAGTATTAGGGTATTAGGATATAAATAATTAAATTATAAAGACAATAGTAACAAAATATTATTATTTGGGTATTCTATTTTGAATTTATTATTATATTAAGTAATAGTAATAAATAATAATTATTAATTGGGTGAGGGTGTATCACGGTTAATATACCTCATAGTATCTAAGTCTCAAATTTATATAATTTCAAGTGAATTAAGACCAATTATTTGGAATCTTACTCAAATTTATATAATTTCAAGTGAATTAAGACCAATTATTTAGAATATTACTAGTATAGTGTTAAAGTGAGGGCATTATGGTAAATATGTATGTATAAGGATATAGATGAAAGAGCTCTAACCCTAATGAGGCCAGCTGTGCCGAACGAGACCATAGAAAGAGGGAGAGGGAGAGGGAGAGGGAGAGGGAGAGGGAGAGAGGAGAAAGAAGAGGACTGATGGCACCGGTGATGGTAACAACAATGGAACCGACAACGGTGACGACAGAGATGGCAATGGCACCGGTAAGTAGTTCTCTTCTCAACTCTTATCTCATTTTTCTGTTTGATTTTTATTTTTAGGATTTATCCGATTATCCAATGTTCAATCCGATATTTGACGGATTCAATTACAAATCTTGTTTCCTAAATATTCAACGGATATCGAATTGAACACAGATATATAAAGAGATCAAACGAATCGAACACGGATATAGACATATCCGATTCTTATTCACTCCGTTGACAACCCTACTTAGAAGGCATCTTAAACAGGGACATGTAATAAATAAGGATATTAGACAAAGTGGATTTTATCAAGGTAATTCTCTCACCCAACGAAATGTAAGCTGCCTTCCACATAGCTAACCTTTTGAACACTTTCTCTAGCATTGGGTCCCAAAAAGATATGGATTGGGTCAGCCACCTAAAGGGAGACCCAAATACATCAAAGGCCAAGCCCCCACCTTGCATCCCATAATATTAGCATGCTCTCCTAGTTGACTATACTCATGTATACCCAACATACATAACTTACCCATATTTATTTTCAGCCCCAAAATAGTTTCAAAAATCTTTAAACACATACTTATGTTTTGGATATCATCCCTATCAGCATTGAGAAAGAGGATGGTATCATCCGCACACTGAAGATGGAACACCATCACCCGTTGATCACTCACCATAAAGCCTTCCACCAATCTAACCACCCCCACCCCGACCCTTCTCAAAATAGAACTTAACCCATCAGCTACAATAGAAAACAAAAAGGGAGATAAAGGATCCCCTTGTCTCAACCCCCTAGAAGATCTAAAGAATCCTTCAGAGGTTTCATTCAACAAAAGATAAGAATGTATACTTAATACACCCATACATCCATCTAATCCACCTGTTTCCAAACCCATTTTTCCTTAACACCCAGAGAAGAAATCCCAATAAACTCTGTCGTAAGTTTTTTTTCCAAAATCCAATTTACAGACCACCCCTTATCTCTCTGAAAGTTTGCTCCTGCCCATGGTCACCAGACTAAGGCAACTAATTTGCTCCTGCCCATGGTGCCCGTTTTTTCCAGCTCAAAGCTGGTGAAAGACACATAGCATAAAAACTGGGCAAAATGGGTATTCAAACGTTAAAATTTTAAATTCCTAAAATGCCCTTCATCTTCTACCTTGTCTCTCTGAAAAACAATCGGTGATTTCAAAAACCCTATCTATGTAACCTTTCCCAAACGTATTTATTCAGTGATCCGACCCAATTTGTCTTCTGTCACTGATTAAAATCTCTCATGCCTATTCCATGGGACCACCTAAAAATACCATTTTGTCTCTCGTCTCTCTCTGAACTGTGAGAATATCCCAAGGAAACAATTAAATAAATGAATATTCAAAAGTAGAACAACGAAAATACAAACCGAACAGAACCCAACGAAGAACTCCTAAAAAATTGGGAAAAAATTGAACATGAACCACCCGTGAACGCACCGCTTCCATCTTCGTTTCATTTTCATTTTCTTCAACCAGTACCGAAAAATCCATTTGTTGTGTTGTGTAGCTTCAGTGCTGAAAATGGGTTTCCAGCAATCTTCATTTTTTTCCCTTTTTTTCTTAACTTCTCCAATCCATGCAAGAAGCTCTCCAATGAACAATTTTACCCTCTCACTGAAATCAAGTAACATCAACAGCAAACAACCTCCAATGTCATCTAGCAATTGCCCAGAAAACCAGTTCTTTGGTAAATTGATTACTCTCAAATGTACAAACCTTCAATGCCTTTCAGAATCTCACCCTCAAGCAAGTTATCTAAACAGATCAAGCAATCGGATGACATTCAAAGGACAGATTCCAGAGGGTAACAAACTAGAGAAGAGCATGAGTAGCATTGTCATTTTTAATTACTAGCTGGGAAAAATGTTAGGCTACCATTATAGAACTCAACAAAGCTCCTTGTGATGAATGCAAGCAGCCAAATGAAAACAGAGACACAAAATAACTAAGAACACTGAATGAACCAATTAAAGCTTCAAAAACAAATGATACTCTGACTAGATTGAGATGAAGATAGAAGCCACTGATTTTTCTGAAAACCCCAATGGCATAGGAATTTCATCGAGCTGGCATCAGTGGTAGGGAAGATATACCCTCCTCCGCCTTCTACATTTTTGTATGGTATTCGCTGCCACTCCTCTTTTACACAGACGATCGTTTCAGCTCACTCCTCTTTTCCAATACGTCTTCTCAAGAAAAGGTAAGACGATGAGGGTATATTGGGGTTTTAAACTTTTTATTTTGAAATACTCAGTTTATAATACGTGTCTTCACCATATTTAAGCTGGATAAAACTGGAGGATTTATAAGCAGTAGCAAATTTTTCGCCCCAGACTAATGGGCATGTAACCCCCCAACTCCCTCTCACCATCTGTTTTTGGGATTAAAACAATGAACGTAAATTTCATAGCAATATTTAGTTCACCCCTCTCATAGAATTCCATAGTCACCATCATGATGTCATCCTTATTAACCTCTCAACATTCTTCAACAAAAAGCATAGAAAAACCATCCGGCCTCGAAGCTTTGCCTTTGTCCATGGCATCCTTCACTTCCTCTATATTGAACGGTCTTTCCAAAGCCTCCACCCTGTCTCTAGGCAGTTGAGCACCAAAAAGATTATCAATAAAGGCCTTCTTACATTCTCCTTCAAGTTAAAAAAACTCTAGCAATCTCTTCAAGTTGTCCACCTCCTCCCCCTGCACCAACAATTTAGGAATTATATTCTTCATTTTCTTAGCATTGGCCACTTTATGGAAAAATTTTGCATTTCCATCCCTTTCTTTCAACCACTTGCACTTCAACTTTTGATGCCAAAAAAATTCTTCTGATTTTAACAAAGTCTCCATCTAAGCCAACATTGCCTTTCTTCTCTCCACCATCTCCCTCCCTCCTCACTACTGAAATCAATAGTCTGCAGATCACCTCAAATTCTATTCTTTATCTCATGAATCATTCCAAATGTTGTTCTATTCCACTCTGAGTTTGGTTTTCGCATAATAAAGTTTCTGCATGAAACAATAGCCACCCTATCCTCCAATAGCACATTCTCTCCTCCATGACTCCACTAACCCTTTGAAAGATGGGTGAATGGTCCACATATTCTCAAATCTGAATGGTTTGAAGTCAAAACTCCAACAGAATTGACAAGTCACGGGTGCCCTTGTCCACTTCCAACACTCCACCACACCTTCTCCCCCACACCTTGATCCACCAACTTCCTCTCAGCCTTTGGGACTGGATTTTGTGAAAATTTGCTGACCATTTCTGAATAATCAGCACACTATTCCCCAGCTAAATCGGCCCCCATTGAAAAATAATATCCATTTCACTCTCCAAAGAAGCAAAGACCCCCGGTCCCCCACACATCGCATACAATCGCCTTACCCCAGTCTACCATAGCCTCAATACCGCTCACCGTCATCTCAATCCGCCTTCCCTCCACCACTACCTGCACTTAGATTGTGGGGAGGTCCGATGATCCTCTTCTTCGCATTCACCATCTGTTGCATAACTAGAGCCATGTCCGTCCATCCAGCGAATTCCAGATCTCCCGGAATGACTATAAAGTGATTCCGCTTGTCCTTCTTCCATTCCATGATCTGAATACACCAACCCCAATTGTTGGAACCGTGGATGAGGAAAATCATGGATTGCAACGACCGAAGAGTCTCACCGAAAAAAACATCTTTCAGAGCATCCTTTACAGCATTCAAAAACCCAATACCTTTTTGTACAGGTTCGACTCGAATGAGATTTCGTGAGGTCTACTCTACCTCTTGCCCTTTCCACTATCAAAAACGAACCTCATCCATGGAAATCCTCACTACAAATCTCAAATGATTTCTGTTCCATGTTTAAAAAATGCTTCATCTTCTCAGGCAATGATTATCCTCCACTCATCTCCCCATTTCAAGTGCAATTGACCTAGATACTCAAGACAAGGCTTTGATCATGAAGCTTAGACTCTTGGTAGAAGCCAACGGATACTAGCAACACCAAGAAAATCTTTCCAATTGAAGAATTAAGATCATAATTGGTCGAATGGGATAGTCACTTCGATGGAGGACTGCCTCTAACAATCCAAACACGATTCAATGAAGAAATTACAGAGGGTTATTCATTGCACAACTATTTAATAGTCATGTAATTTAAGTAAATAAGCAAAACAAATACAGCTACCATGTTTGTAACTGATATCTGATTAAAAAATGCTTTAAACGGAAATATTACTATTTATAATTGATTTCTGATTACATATTTGTTTTAACTGTATTACTAATATTAAATTTTTCATAATATAAAAAAAAATAACAGAATAAAATAATAATAATATTCAAACGAAAGTATAGATACAGCTCCACTTAACAGCATACAGATATTTATCTTTTACCAGTAACAGCCGACGTGTATCATTTTATATGTGTGGAAAATGTGCTTTGCAAATGTATAGAAAAAAGATGGGCATTACCTGTCAGAAAATAAAATTAAAAATAAAAATAAAGAAAGATAAGAGCTTTACATCTCCAATGCATCTTCAAAAATTACGAAGAGATGTACGGGGAAACTACCCCCCCCCCCCCAAAAAAAAAAAAGAACATGGGCCTCCCAATTTTTCCTGTCTTCAACCCTGATTAATTCGAGATATAGCCCATCAATTGTGTTTAGAACCATCAAGATCTGATGCAATACTTCATTAAGATAAATTAACCAAAATCTACCACGATATAATAAAATAAAGTGAAGTTTCCGACTAATTTTTTTAGTTGAAAACTTCAAATTCCTGTTTACTTTACTCAAATGCTTAAATTACACAAAGGGCAAAAAATGTTTTCGCCGAGCGTAATCTAGAAGCGTAACATACTGATTGATGTATAAAATCTGGCCAATAAAATTATGCTATGAACCAGTATATGAATTTCATTAACAAAAAAAAAAAAGTATTAATAGTCGAAAATATTACAATTTAACAGGGCACCTTTGAAATTAACAAAAGGGGTGAGGTGAGGGGACGAAAAAAAATCCAAACATGTGAAACGACGGAATTCATCAAGCAAAGAAAAAATATATACAAGTCTCTTACTTATCGGTGATATACTGCAAAAGTTCTTCGCTGCCAAAACGTCCCACAGAGAACTCAACCAATTGCCCACAGCTCCTATCCACGGCAAGCCTCGCTATTTTCTCTAGAACCAGTTTCTCGTAATCCCTCATGTTTCGCATATCTATGGATCGCCAGATCTGAGGCTCTTTACAGAGCTTTCGCCAAGAAGAACATACAATTTGAGCACTGCGAAGAATTTCAACGATATCAAGCTTCGCAAGTATCAGAAGCATAACCTCCGGAGGCAATTCAGTCCAGTTTCTCACTTCTTCGGATGAATCTGGATTCACAGCCTCCATGACTCTGCAACGGAAGTGAAGGTTCAAGGGAATTCCAAGTGGTCGTCGAAGCGCTTACCCAAAACTCGAGGTTTTGGAGACAACAGATCTGTAATAGGATTTTTTTAGAGAGAATTGGGATGATAGGGTTTGGATATTTTTCTTGATCAGATAAAATAGGAGGGGGGTGTGGGCAAGAATGAAAAGGAAAACAAAGCTCCTAGGAGATGCAGGGCGCTCGTTGTCTCAGGAAAAAAAAAATGGCGATAGATATTTTAGGGTTCGTAGAGTAGGAATGACACGTACTCTTCCGATACCAAGGCTGTGTTTGTCAAAGCCAACTGGTTAAAATAATAAGCGTTTTAAAAAAAAAAAGCATTTTCTTATAAATAAAAAAAGGAAAAGTATGTTCTGTCCAAGATTTGGTGTCTAGGATGGTGTCCATGACTGCAGGACACCATGACTCGTCATATGGAATAAAATGCATATTTCACATTCAAAAAATGCATCACCCTCCCATTTAAGCAAAAAAAAAAAAAGGAAAGAAAAAAAGAGTGGAGGCACTAAAGTTCGAAAAAATAAATAAAAGGTGGAAGACCATTCATTTACACGAACACCCAATTGTCCCAAATCCGATCCACTCCATAAATGGGAAGAGATAAACCAAGTTGCAACTTGCAATGGAGGGAGGGGAAAAGGGAAAACAACTCATAAATACCAAAAACAAAAAAATACAAGAAATGAAGATAGATGAGAGGAAATCATCAACAGCTCAAAATCCCTCTGTATTCCAAACGGTTCTATCATGGCCACTAATGTGGGTGTGTGTCACTTTTTACCCTCAAAATTTGAATATCAAACTTCAGTCAAATCATACATTTGTAGTTGTGATGCGATGTAGAGGGATTTCGAACTATACACATTTCCTCTCAAAATAGATAGATGTGGTAACCAATTAATAGTCTTTTAGGAAAGGTAATTAATTGTTACCAAAAATAGGATGATGATTTAATATACTTGACAAAAAATCCTAATGCCAGTTTACCATATATATAACTGAACATGACTTAATTATGCATTCTAACCCACCCCCTTGTCATTAGTGTTGCCAACCATCGAATAGGAATTGGATATGGACATATCCATATTTGCATTCGTTTACTTAATTGAATATAGGATTGGATTCGAATGGTTTATAGATATTTATGAAAGTAGTAAGGACCTAGAAATTATAGTGATAGAAGGTGAATGATAAATCAACGAGAGAATGGGAAACTGGCTATTGAGAGCTTTCTTTCGTTCTAATTGTAAATGGGGGATGAGAAATGGATTAAGGTTATGGTATTCATATGTTGTATTCTATATAACATGTCCTACAATATTATAATATAAATATAAATTATATAGTAATTTCAATGGTTTCAGATATCGTAATCGAATCAGATATAAATGCCTTTAAATCAGATATTAACCGATCGAACACGAATTAAAAATAGATAAAAATTGGATCGTTGACAGTCTTACTTGTCATCCCTAAGAGAGGTAGCTGCCAATGGATGGAATGGAGAGAAACAAATAAATAGATAACTGAGCATTAGTTCATGTGTGACCTGTCTCATTGAATTTTTTCTTTTCACAATTATGATTTGGGAAAGCTGGTGAAATCGCCGAAGGGTTGTCCTTTTTTTATTTTCTTCCCTTTTCTCTTTAAGGTCACGTCCCCACTATAGCATAATGTGGAGCTTGCATCATAGGAGTAGATAAACGTTGGTGCACCCACGGCAAATACATATGGGTTCAAACCCATGACCTCTATCATGGATAGGCGTTAAGCTGATAGGATAGATTGATGATCCATGGCCTAAATAATAGCTCATGTACAGAGGCCAATAGATTGGATGTTTTATCTCAAAGAACGTGGATATAAGGATTATTCAATTTCAATTAAATAGGTAGATTGTTGCCATTATGAACGTTTTTCTCATTATATTCAATTGTTTTCTTCTTATGGCTTCAAATTCAAATGCCTTGAAAATTTAAAATGAAAAGATTTCATTATTGGTGGCAGCCAAACACGTCATTATTTAGATTATTTTAAATTAATTGTGATTGATCATAGTTATTGAGGTACAAAACATGTAACTTTGCAAAGTGCTATTTCCACACTCATATTTGTTGGTTCGACTCCAATATAGTTGTATGAACATTGCTCTTGTGTATCATATATAGTAAATGTAATTACAATATCATAACATTACAATACTTACACATCATTTTTTTTAAGATGACAAGAGAGCATTGCGGTCGATTATGAAATTAAAGTGTAATCAATCGGTTCATCGAAATATTATTTGATATTGGGGTTGCTAGCGATTAAAAGATTTGTCAATTGTTATTGAATAGATAGGCAACTACAACAACCAATGGTACCTGAAATGCAAAAGGAAAAGAAAATCCTTTTTTTTTTGTGGGGGGGTCTTCCTTTCCTTCTTAAAAAAAAATAAGTTAACGATGTAAAAGAATGCCCATAGGGACAAGTATATGCTGAAAAAAAGCATCTACAACAAGCTTGGGGCTCCATCAAATAATTTAATCATCGATGCCTTTCATGAGGTCCAATCCAAGGAAATTCACCGATAATATGCTTGAAGTCTTGGATACCTCACCAAGGAATTTACTTTTCCTTCTATCATTTTCTAACATTAACTGCTTTATCCAGGAAGGACAAAAGAACAAGTGTCTACAGTGAAAAAAGTGGTAGCTATGGAATAAAAGAGTTGCCATCAGTGGTGGTGGAGAAAAACAAGTATAGGTGGTTGTCTTGTAATGGTTCACATCACATTTTTACCTTGGTATCGTCTTATTGATAATCTTTATTATGGGAATGAGGATGAAGGGAAGTCTCCTTCCCCTCCCCTCTCTCGTTGAGATTTCCCCTCCCCTCTCTCGTTGAGATTGTACTTCTTCTTCCTTTTGTATGTGTGTGTTGTATATGTTTGAACCATTATTTACTTCTTTTTTATTTGGTGGGGGGTGATGATGATTTTCTTGGATAATTTATTTTTGTGATATTAAAGTGGAAATATGTACCATGCAAGTTGTTCCTTGTTAGCAGATTGTTTGGCACGAGTTTAAATCTGCTTCACACTGACTATGGCCAATGCCCCTAAGCCTAAAGCTTAGGTGATTGTAGCACTACATCTCCAAGAGTTAGGTCTAGGGTTCAATCCTGTTTGATAACATTCATGATGTGTCCATCAACATCTTCCTCTCTCATCATGACATTAAATGCTATTTAATCACTCATTTCAATAATGTTGTGGGAGCACCATTTCAAACATTGTTAAGCATAAACAAACAACAACTTGGGCAAAAAATGGCCCTCGTTAATTCAGCGATCAATAGTCAATATATTATGAAGAGAAGCAGTTCTTTTTTTTTATAATGTAAGCAATATATTAAGAAAGGCACAAGCCTAGAGAAGGACACAAATCCAAATCTAGATAAGATTCAATCCAAACTGGAGGCCGATCTATCCAAGAAGAGGAAAGGGAGAGGCCTTTAGAAACTGCCACAAGCACTGCCATGTTGGCCGACATCCTAACCCAACAAGCAATAAAAGGTTTTTACAATCCAAAGGCCAAAGAGTGACATCCTCTATTAAATAAGATATAACATTTTTGCAATCACCCTCTAGAACAATACTATTTAGCTCAAAATCATGCAGGATCCAAAGTTGATCGTAACCCTCTTGATGCAAGTTCCTTATGATGCAATAATAAATGCGAGAAACCACAACATACTAATTTACATGAAAAACCTCAAGACCGGAAAAATCATGGAGTCACGCAAAAAAAATTTACTATTATTGAAAGAATACAAAGCTACAAGTTTTCCTCTCTCACACATACACATGCTATCATAGCCCAAAACCTTTAAGAAACCCCTTTCTTTTTCCCTTTCTCACCTTCTCTCTTAATCAAGAGAACCTTGAGAAAACCCAAAGAGAAATCATTCTCAAGCTTTTCACCACTCTCTAAAACCTTTGCAAACCCTTTCAGTGACATCTCTATAACCGTAAACAATAATAGAGATTTTATATAGATCATACAAGTTGATCCCACCATGAAACCTAGTTTTCCTTGCTCTCCAAAAAAGTTTTTATTTTTGTTTCATCCCTTCAGCTTGATCCTGGATCAATTTGGGATTGAAATTAGTGTCTTGACTTAATCCAATATTGATCTAGGATTGATCCGGGATTAAATTGACATTTCTCTTGTTTTTGCAGTATGTGTCACCCAAATGTGCCTGGATCGATCCGGGAGGCACTGCTTGAACTCACTTATTTGGTTTCACTTGCCTCCGGTTTGCATTAGACTCTTCCCCAACAAATCTTTCAATTGGAAAACTGATGCTCCATGTTCATTGTCTAACTTTTATACTTGTGACGAGACCTCTTCCATTCAGTGACCATCTGCAACTCTTCTTATTGTCTTCAATCATGCCCCCGGTCTTGATCTCTTCCGGATCCTCCCACTGGACATAAAAATACCTTCAATAATCTCTAACTTGGCTTTAACCTCAACCCCTTAAAGACTTCACGTTGAACCTTGCCTTTAACTGCATGCTTGTCAAGACATCAACCTTTGACACGTGCATCACACTCCACCTTTGTCTCTCACCCCATAATCGACCTTGGAGAATTACCTACACTTGTCATCTGAACACTGCACCATATACTTAAAATGTGCATCCACTATAATTTGATACCACTTGTTATTATGATACCAACTGTTGCATACCTTGTTTGCAAACACCGTGAACAACTGATATGGATTTTGTCTGCAAATACTACAAACAACCATTAGCTATTTTTCTGTGGCCCTTAGTATCACTACTACATACACCATCAAGTCAATTCGGTCCTACATCATCCAACTCGATCATGGCCAAACATATGTGTAGCTACCCCCAAGTCAACTCCAAAGAGGGACCTCAATCCATCCTCTCCAATCATAAGAACCTCATCACCATTGTCTACCACCTAGAAACCTGCATCACCTCTATTTGTTACATCCATAAAAGATACCTTACACCAATGCTAGTTCTTTCGTGCACTCCATTTCTGATTACTCATCGAGATCAAAGGAATACCACTTCTTAGCATACTCTTACTCAAACGATATAATCTATCCTAACACCTATCTCCCTTCATTAAGACATTAGGATCAAACAACCTCGTGTGATTTTCATGGTTCCACCTGTTGCAAAATACTTGCACCCCTTAAAGTCCAAACGGCCTAGTGATATCAAATTCATTCACATCTTTGGGACATACATCACACCACCTAAAGTATGAACCACTCCATTAAACAACTTGATCTTCACAATTTCAACACCCATGATGTCATATCTAGACCCATCACTAAGATACACAAAATTGGTCTTCTTTTCCGGGAATTTCTCAAAATATTTCTTCTTTGAGCATATATGAACATGACAACCTGAATCTAATATTCACTCATCATACAAAGTAATGTTCATACCTTTGAAGATTGTGAGAGCATCTTCAAGATATTCCTCATGTTCGTCTTCCTTTTACGTTGCAACCGCCACATCACCACCATCGGGACTATCACCCTTGTTCCTGTTAAGATGTTTCAAACAATCATTTTTATGTGGCCAAACTCATTGCAATAAAACATTGCACCCTGCATTTTCCTCTATACTTTGATCTAACACCCTCAGATCCTCACATTGACAGCCTTCCTCTTCCTTTCACGCTTAAGGCACTTCCACTCACCGATGAATTTCCTTAGGATTTCCTGCGAATCTCCTTGTTGAGCATCACATTCACCACATCATCAAACTTGAGTGTGCTTTAACCCAATGAATTGCTTAAGGTCATCACCAAACCATCCAAACTCTCTAACAAATAAGATAACAATACAAATGTCCTAATTTCATCCTTAAAGTTGATGCCTACCAAAGATAACTAATTAGTAACCATGTTGAACTCGTTCATATGGTTAGCCACACCTCCGCCTTCAACCATCTTCACGTTGAACAACATATTCATAAAAAAAACCTTGTTGGATGCTGATGGTTTCTCATACATCTGAGACAAAAACAACCATGAGGTCTTCCATGGTTTTCTTCTTGAAAATATTAAAAGCAATTAACGACAATGGAGATGGACAAATCATACCTAGGGTTTTTCTGTCAAGAACCTCCAAATCTGATTTCAATATCGTCTCTAGTTATTCTTTTTTCCTCAAAGCGGTTGATAGTACATCATCTATTCACATCATCCAATATACAAAATTATTGTCATCGAACTTTTCAATAGCAAACATTGTGAAATATTTTTCTTGCTACTCCCACTCGAATCAAGAACTCCAAAATTGCAAACCTTGGATTCTTACCGAACCGCCAACCATGAACATAGAACTCCTTATTTCCTTTTGACAAGGAACCTAGCGTTCCAAACCTAGAACAACCTTTTCCATTCTTTATGAGGAACCTGACTTTAATACCACTTGGTAAGATCGTAACCTTCTTAATCCGAGTTCTTTAGGATGCAATAATAAACATGGAATAAACAAGCAAACACACAAAAAAACCACAACATAATGATTTACATGGAAAACCTCAAGACTGGGGAAAAACCATGGAGCCACAAAAATCTTTCACTATAATGGAATAATACAAAGCTACAAGCTTTCATCTCTCACTTGTACACTATCACATCTCAAAACCCATGACAAACCCCTTTCTATTTCTCTTTCTCACATTCTCTCATAACCAAGAAAACCTTGAGAAAACCTAAAGAGAAATCCTGCTAAAGCTTTTCACCACTCTCTCAAACATTGTAAAACTTTTACAAACCCTTTAAATGACTTTTTTATAACCCTAAACAATAATAAAAACCTTATAAATATCATACAAGTTGATCACACCATGAAACCTAGTTTTCCTTACTCTCCATAGAAGTTTCTATTTTTGTTTCGTCCTATTGGCTCGATCTTGGATCAATCCGAGATTGAATGGGTGCCTTGGCTTAATCTAGAAATTATATGGTTTATGGTTTCTATAGTTTACGTCACCTAAATGTGCTCGGATTGATTCGGCACTACTGGAATTCACTTCTTTGGTTTCACTCACCTCCGGTTTGCATCAGACTCTACCCCAACAAATGGGTCTAGTCTTAATACCCTTAAATCAGATTATCCACGTGGGCCCCCTGTAGCAACTTAGGGAGTTTGTGAGATTACTCAAGCCCAATCTCATATGAAAAAGGGTCCACCCAAACCCCTCCTAGCCAAGCCAACCTTGAATTTGAGCTTATCCAACCAAACTACAATCCTCAAACCCTCTCCATTAGGGTTTGGATTCAGTAGGGTTAGGTTAGCTTAGGTCTAAGTTATTCTACACTTATAGACAATTGTAACAATAAGCACTAATATAAAGATGGAGAATGATTGTCTGTGATGAAAAAACTCTATAAGCATGCCATTGATTGACACATGATGTGTTTTTGAATTTCGTATGATAGACACCGCCATTCATTATTATAGCACTACCTGTATAACTCATATAAAAGCCTACATGATATGACTACATGGATATGTCAACTTTTATTTTTATTTTTATTTCATGCAATAAGGTTATATAAACATATACATAAACTAATATATTATGTATTTGTTTACACCCAAAAAGTTTCAGCATATGATAAGTGGGCACACTTGGCACCAAGTCAGAGTCTTGAATACTTTAGAAGACTTTAGAAGAGAGAAGTTGAAGAGAGTTGAAAATATCAGATCAAGACATGTGACAAAAGTAGATCTCTATAAGAAGATATTTATAAAACATGAACAAATAGTACAAAGTGAAGAAAAATTTGGAGAAAAAGTCTTCGCGATGCTATCTAGTTACCTATTTTTCACAATGCTATCTAACTACCTATTTTCCAAATCTCAACAACACAGGAAAGAAACACGAGGTAAATGGTTTAAAATTAGAGAAAATATGAAACAACAACTACAACAGAAAATTGGGGCAAAGAAAGATACGTGCGAGAGCTGGTTTTTAGAAGAGAGCCATGATGCAAAGGAAAGAATGAATGATGGATTGCATGGATTCTATCAGCATTGAACATGCAAAAAGAATCATTTATAACATGGGAAAAAGAGGTCCATCTCCATGAACGTGCAATCATGGAAGAAATGACGTTAACTACTTATAAAAATCTATAAAAGGAGGAAACAATGAAGGAAGATGGACATCTCCAATATATCAACAACAACAATGTCTCTAATGGCCAGAGTATTTAGTTTACCGATTTATCCACCCAAATTTAGGTTGATCTTAATTTCAGCTTATTCTACTTGTATTATTTAAATTTAGAATCAATATTTGGCTTGTAATTTGTCATCAATAAGTTTTTAGGAGTCAGACATGTAAATTATTGTCAGATTCACAAAGTTACATTATCTAGTATGCAGTATGTCATCACTAAGTTCTTAAGAACTTGTTATCTCAAATTTCAACATGATTTTAGAAACTCCAATAGTTTATAACTTGTCATTAACTAGCTCTTAAAACTTGGCACACAAATTTCAGTTAGTTTTGACAACTTCGGTTTGTATCTTGTAGTTAACATGTCTCAAGTAGGTTTGTGTTTTTTTTTTTTTTGTGTTCGATAACAAGTCTCAAGCAGTTTGGTATTTTAAATTAGTCTGATTATTAGTTTTGTAAGTGATTTATTCATTTATTAATGTTCGTTTGCTTAGCTTTACTTTATTTTACCTTTTGTTATTGTTGTCTTGTTGGAAGGAAGAACCCTCTCATTCCCAAATCACCTGAATCATTTGACTTTGGTGTATGGTCAAATGACTAGAGAACCCTTTTTTTGATCTGCTTGTTTCGGCGCCTAGGGTTGTAAGAAAATTTGGACCTCGTACCCATATGGCACTAGTATGCCCACACACCATTTTTTGGCCAACAATATTTTTTTGGGATAAAGTTGTATAAAGGCTAGGTTGGGTCAACCGAAAGCACAACCGAGACATGAATATTCTTGCCCAAATGGAACAACAGTTTGGTGGGTAAATCAGCTATGAGCTGGGATTTAATCGAGCATGACCTAAGTTGCACTCTTGGACAAGTCTCATGCTAGGGGCATGATTTGGTTAGACAACTTAAAGTGAATCTAAGATGGGAATGACATTAGGGCTGACACATCAGTGCTGAAAAAGTGACATTACATTTTTTTGGGGATGCTTTTCACTTTTTGGTGCTGATGTGTTGATTCTAAGGTCATTCCTAATATAGGCTCACTTTAACTTGTCTCACCAAATCTTGTTAATGTAGTCCTAAAAGCCTATGTCTTATCCAAGAAAAAGGCTCGTACCCGAGTAAAAGATGCATTTGTTCTTTTGTTTGGATTATGGGGAACCATAATGACTCAAACTAAATTTTGGATAGAGTATGTCCATTCAGTTCTTTTTTTATTTTTTATAACTGAGTTTCAATAAACAAGAATAAAAAATGGGTCATATATTTAACAAAAGTCAGGTGGTCAATAAAAGACATCAAATTCAAAAACCCATCTTGTGTCAATCAATGGCACGCCTTTAGAGGTCTGGCTCAAAACAGACAATCATTCTCCATTTGGAAATCGCTTCTTAAAATCTGATTCTAAAAATCGTTTTCCAGAGTTCCCCACATCTCCACCCAGCGTCTCGTTTGAAGCTGACTTTAATTACTTTGGACTCCCTTGAAAGCCTAGAGCGCGCCTTCCGTGGCTCTCTCTCTCAAAAACCTATAAAATTAAAAAAATCCCCAATAAACAGTAGTCTTGCCCTTTTATCTGCAGTCGTAAGCTTGAAACTGCGATCCCTAACCCTATCACGCACAGTCTCTCTAGTCTTCGCACTCAAGCGTCACCTCCAATGTCGACGATGCTGGTAATCCTTCTTTCTTTTACATTTCTGGTTAGAGAAGGAAAAAGGCTATTATCTGTAATCTTCAGTTTCAAACCCTAACGTTTCTGTTTTACATTTATGTATCTGATTCTCTGGTATGTTTGTGTGTGTGTAACAACAGCAACCCCAGATCATTCTGTTGAAGGAGGGTACGGATACGTCGCAAGGCAAGGCACAGCTAGTGAGCAACATCAATGCGTGCACGGTAGTGGCGGACACTGTGCGGACAACACTAGGTCCGAGGGGAATGGAC
>JAOXJP010015548.1:0-17570 GCA_025762735.1 Platanus orientalis | reverse complement strand
GGACGTAGGCTTTAAGCCGAATCACGTTAAATCATCTTGTGCTTTGTGTGTGTGTGTGTGTTGTTTGCATTAATTTCATCTTTTATTTATTGTTGCGTACAATCCAAATCAAGGCTTCTGCACAACGAGGAGGAAACTCAATTACAGTGGAGTAAACTTCCCAACTAGATCACAATGATGATCATAGGACTCAATTTTCGAGATAATTTATTGTTTGCTTTGGTCTGTAAGTCATGGAAGTAAGCCGAGACTAAAAGATGTCATTTGTTTGGTTTCTAAACAACTTTTTTCATTACTATTCGCAATCCCAAACTTGCAGCTTCTTTAATTTGCAAGAGAATAGGATTTTTCAAATTTAGATAGTACAAGCCCGTCCAACACATTGTTGTCATTGCACAATGTAAATGTTTCTCTATAAATATTAATGAAAGAAACTTAAAAAGACATGTTGGGCAATTCAATTTCTCTTCTTCTTTGTTCTTCACATTCTTCTTCCAATTCTCTATGTTTTCTCACTATTTTCTTTGCACGTTCAATGGCTTTTGTCTAAGTTATGAATCACTCTAGGATTCTTCATGGTTTTGTTCCAAGAAAACTGCTCATTTGATCAATTGCTTGGATGGATGAAGTCTCTTAAGCCTGAAATCAATGGTGTTATAGGGAACAAGTCCAACCCATTATCCACCTCCGATCCCAACTCAAAAAGAACTTATTTCAAGAACCAATCTGATTATGTTGATTTGGACCCAAGCCACTCCATTCAGGCAATGTATGAGCAAGTTTTCGGAGTCCAATGGGGGCAATCATCTTTGGTGGTTGATAAGGTTCCAACGATGCAGGGTTTTGCATGCTCAATAAACAAAGAGTATAGAGAAGGGGATGTTGGAAACAGTGATGAATGGTTTTTTACCAGAAGCCATGCCAATTTACAAGGAAGTGGTTTCGGAGTTTGTAATATTCAATCAGTGATTTGCATCGGTTCTGGCGATTTGCAGCAAAAGCAACAAAGAGCTTTGATGGAGCACTAGAGGAGATGATGAACTCTCCCCCCCTACGTCATGGATGAGCTATAACCAACTATAATGCCTTTTAACACCATTAACATCATTGCCATTTGGTTTCCATCTTCTTCATTTTACACTACACCACGTGTTGTGATGGAGTGAGTTGGACATTATGGTCCATTTTAAAATTGGATTAGTAGATACAAACTCATACACTTCACCTTTTGTGTGTGGGAACAGTGGGTGTAGTAGATCTTTTCCCAACAAAAAAAGAGTATGTGGCATACAAACTTTGTGATAATATGATATCACTTAATGGATCTGTGCAAGCACAAGTAAGAGGTATACATAAGACTAATAATTATGATTCATGAAGAAAGATAGAGAAAGAGAGAGGGTGAGAGACTTAAAGCAACAACTGCAACAATTGATTAAATCAAATAATCGATTAAATCATGATAAATTTCATAAAAAATATAAAATTAACAAGAAATATATAAATAAAACTTGAAAATTAAAATATCTTTGTAAGATTAGAGCTTTGAAATTTAGAGAGCCTTTGAGGATGAGGTATATATATATATATAAGGCACTAGGACCAAATGGTATCCCAGTTGAGGTTTAAAAATGTATAGGAGATGATAGCTTATCATGTTTAACTAATTTTTTTAACAAGATCATTAGAACTAAAAAAAAAAAAAATACCTGATGAGTAGAAGAAAAGTATTATAGTGTTGTTATCTATAAGAACAATGGGGATATTCAAAATCGCACCAATAATTGTGGGATCAAGCTTATGAGCCATATAATAAAACTATGAGAGAGAGTGATTGAGCATCAACTAAGACGTGAAAGTAGAGTGTTAGAAAACTAGTTTGAATTTTTGCCTAGGAGTGGGAGATCAACAACTAAAGTTATTTTCCTACTTTGGCGATTAATGGAAAAAGTATAAAGAGGAAGAAAGATATTCATAGACTTTATTTACCTTGAAAAAGCATATGAAAGAGTACCAAGAGAGATCATTTGGTGGGTTTTGGATAAGAGAGGGGTCCCAGGTAAGGATATGTATGATGGAGCGATAACTAGTGTTAGGAAAATCGAAGGGGAGACTAGTGAATTTGCGATCACAGCAGGCTTGTACAATGGGTCAGTGTTGGTTCTATACCTTTTTGTCTTTGCAATGGATGAGTTAACTAGGCGTCTACATGAGGTTGTGTCATGGTATATGATGTTTGTTGATGATGTTGTGTTGATTTATGAGACTAAATAGGGGATAAATTCCAAGTTAGAACTATGGAGGGATGTTTTAAAATCAAATGATTTTAGAGATAAGCCAAACTAAAAAAGAATATATGAAATGCAAGTTTAACAAGAAAATGGGAGTAGAAACGAGGGAGTAGTTAGAATTGATAATCAAAAGATATCTCCAGAGTGATCATTCTCGTTATCTTGATTCAAGCATGCACAAAGTGGGAGATATTGCAGATGATGTTGCTCACTTAATGCAAGATGGTTGAAGTGGAGAGGTGCTTCAAGAGTATTGTGTGATAAACAAATACCACTAAAATTGAATGGAACATTTTGTAAGACAACTATAAGGCCAACCATGCTTTTATGGAACAGCATGTTGGGCATCCAACAAACAATACATACATAAAATGAGTGTAATTGAAATGAGGTTGTTGAAATGGATGAGTGCCAAGATTAAAAATGATAAAATTATGAATGAATAAATTTGCGAGAGCTTAGGTGTAGCACCAATAGGTGATAAAATGAGGAAAAGTCAACCGAGATGATTTGGTCATGTGCAATAAAGACCAATGATTGTGCCAGTGAAAAAGAGTGAGATGATGCAAATTGAAGGAGCTACAAAGACAAGAGGAAGGCCAAAATTGACCTTGGTTAAAGTAGTAAGGAGAGACTTGGCAGCTTGTAATTTAATGACAAATATGGCCCTAAATAAAGTGGAATGACAAAATAGGATTCATGTAAGAGGCAAGAGAAGCATTAATGAAGATCTCTCTCGCATGCTGGGCCATTTGGTGTCATAGAAATAAAGTGGTGTTTAATAATATATCTTTTAAGATGCAAGAAATTGTTGACATGTTTTGCAAGATTTCCAGGGACATGAAAGACTTCATCAAGCCTCCCAATCAACATCAAAACCCTCCTCCAAACAATGAAGGGGAGGATGAATGGTAGCCTACAAGTCAGGAATGGATGAAAATAAATGTGGATGCAACATGGCTTTTAAATCAAGCAGTGACTAGTTTAGCAGCCCTGGCCCGTGATCATCATGGTAATAAGAAGGAACAGTCTCCTTACTCAACGATGGTAAACCAGTGCTTAAAGTAGAAATTCATGTAATTTGGTGGGGCCTTTGCTTGGTGAAAAAACTAAAATGTGTGAAGGTGATTGTAGAATGAAACTCCCTATCAACGATAAGCATCTTGAATGGTGGAAAGGAGTTTGTGGTCGTGGTCCATAAGATCTTTGGTTGTAGATTGTAAAAATTTATTGTCAACATTTCAAGTTTGTAATCTAGTCCATGTTAGGCGTTCAGCCAATAGTTCAACTTATGAGCTTACTCAAGACTTCACAAACTCATCCCTAGACAAGGTGGCATTCGGTGGTCTTTGGAGGGTTCTTCTTCGGTTGTTGCTCTTTGAGTGTTGTTTTCCCATTATCAAAAAAAAAAAATGGTGTAGCCATACTGTAGACCAACACGTAGGGTGTATAGGATTAAAAGTTCCAAAATAAGTACTCATATCCTCTATAATGGAAGCCTATAGCAAAGGTTTATATTGATCACCACAGGATGACATATGGAAAATGTTTGAATTTGGTGTCTTATTTTTGGGCACATGTGTTTAAAATCAAAGCAGATATCCTGGAGTAACCCTAAAGCACCAGGACATTGGGTGACACATGGGCAAAAAAGTGAACCATCATAAAAAAAAAATCATTGTTGTTTTTTTTTTCATTTTTTTTTTACCCACATATCATCGGGCGCTCTAGTGCTTCAGGGTCAATCAAGGAAAAGTGCTTTAGTTTTAATTGGGTGCATGTTTTAAACCTTTTACCTAAGGTTGTCAATTGGGCCGGGTTAGCCTGAAGCTCGACATGTCTGGCCCAAAAAATATTTGGGTTGGACTGAGTTTGAGTCCAACTTTTAGGCCCAAAGTTTTATTCGGGCTGAGTTCAAGTTTAGCCTGAGGCCCAACCCGACTTAGCCTGAACTAGTTAGTAAATAATAATTTTATGTATATTTTGATATTAGGTCTATATTTTTTTTTATTCTTTTTAGATCCATATATTTTTAAGAAATTTACTATCATTAAATAGTTCAAGTGTCAAATGTTAAAAAAAAAAAAACCCCCATATAATATGCATTTAGGAGTAATTATTGGCCTAAAATTAACCCAAAAATTAAGAAAAGAGTTTTAATTAGAGCAGCCCAAACTCAACCTAAAGCTCGGTGTTTTAAAATGGGCTAAGTTCGGGCCCAATTTTTAGGCCTGAAGTTTTATTTGGGTCGAGTTTAAGTCCTAGCTTAGCCCATCTTGATTGATAGCCCTACTTTGATCCCCAATAAGTTCCACACGTCAATCCTTGATGATAGCTGTTGGCTTTCCCTATAGAGGATCCCAACACCCAAAAAAGGTGTTCAATTTGAAAATTATATCCCAAAAAGATGTACCAAATTCAAAAACACATCACTTGTGATTTCCATAGCCAACTCTGAAGAAGAAGAAGATATCGTTCAACCTGTCGTGAACATCATCTTCTTCAACTCTCTCTTTCTTTCTTTATCTGCTACTCATTGAGTGGTTCTTGAACTCACTCTTTTACTTGGGAAGAGTACAACCATGATTTCTTGAATCCCATGCTCTTTTGGATTTGCACTTTTTATTAAGAGAGTTCACCTTGATTCATCTGAGTATCAATCTCTTAAGATTCAATATTCTCTTTGTGAGAACCCATGATAATCTCGAGTGAACTTTGTTTAAGAAAACATTTTATAGTAATGTTATGTGGTTGGATTTTCTATAAAATTGAATCTAATAACTCTTGGGCTTTGAGAAACTGAAAAAGTTCATTCATCTCTATCAAAGACTACAAATCTATAGAGAGACAAGGGTTTTACTTGAGATAGATTATATCCCAGAGTTAGCTTGGCTGCAATCCCTTGCACATTATTGGGAGGCCTCGATTATCTTCAAGAAACATGAAAACGATACCTTCTATACTCGAATGAATCAATTAACATAACTTAAAACTAAAGAAGACAATAAATCTTGGAAACCATAAATTTGTGACTATAGACCACGACTGAACAAGTTGATTACAACTAACTAGTGTATCGTGATTGAGAAGAGTCTCATGACTGTTCAGGAGTTTCATGACTAACAAGGTCAATCGTGACTAAACCTCATTCCATGACTGAACTGCACTTGGCGATTAGGTTGTGTTCCATGACTATTCCTTGCAATTAAGCATACATTGTTATCATATTGTTTCACTTTTATTCTATTCTCATCACTATCAAACTTAACAATTTAAAAATATGTTTACTCCCATGGGCCACTTGGGATATACCATTTCGAATCAACATGATTCAATGGAGAGACTTTTGGAAGATGGGGGAAAATATGGAGTACCAATTGAAACAAATAAAAGTGTATTATGTGATGACTGATCCACAACCACTCATTCTACTAGGGATGAAGCTATTGAATATGAGATTGATGTTACCCTATGTGCTACCAGGGAATGTATTGCAAATGACTGTAAGTGTCATTATCATATCTAGGAAACATTCTCTAATAGCCTCTTCAACCAATTTGCAAAGAAGTCTAAAAATGCAAAGTATTTGTGAGAAGTTGTGATTATTGTCTACAAGGGTGAAGTAGTAGGAAACAAGAAATTTCATGTCCAAAACTATGGAGAATTCAAGATGGATGGTAAGTATGTTCTAGAACAAGCTAAGGAGTTTTAAAAATTTATTAATGCACCTTTGTTGGGATGCCTCTTGATCTCGTCTTCCACATTAACATAATGATCTCCAAGTTACCTCCGTCCTGGTAAGACTACAAGATAAAGGTGATGTACAAATGAGATGGCATGCTACTTGATATCCTTGTGCATCATTTATGAGTTAAAAGAGCTATTGAGAAATAAGGAAAAGAAGACTAAGCCATCTGAGAAGGTTCATGTACTAGAAGACAAACCCAAGGGTTGATTTACACCCAATAAGAGAGAATTTAAGAAGTTTGCCAAAGGTAAGAAGAATGCTTTTGAAAGAGTAAATAGAAAATACAACTGTTATGTTTATAGAAATCTAGGACATATGGCTAGAGCTTGCTGTCATGGGAAATATGACGATGAAGACAAAACCAACAAGTACAGGAACAAGAGAAGGATCCATGATGATGATATGCTAGTCATTATCACTGAAACCAATGAAGTAGGAGAGAAACTTGATTGGTGGGTTAACATTGGTGCCACTCCACACATCTACGGAAACAAGAACATGTTCACCTACTACAAACTAGTGAGAGAGGGCATGAACATGTTCATGGGAAACTCCTTATCCTCCAAGGTAATTAAGAAGAGAACATTGGAGCTGCAATTTACATTTTGGAAAAACTGTCACCATTAGAGAAGTCCTACATATCCCAAACATTAGGATGAACCTTTTCTCTAGATCATTTTTGAGAAAACATAGATTTAAGATGGTGTTTGAATATGATAAATTTGTACTTACAAAGCATGGCGTGTTTGTAGGAAAGGGATTTGTTACTTCTAGAATGTTTAAGCTCAATGTTATTATTTAAATTCTTTTTACTTCTGCTTACTTGATTGAGTCATGTGATCTATGGCATGGTAGATTAGGTCATGTTCGTTCTAACAAAATTAAACAAATGGAAAGTCCAGATTTAATTATCAATCTTAATGATTCAACTAGTGACAAATGCATCATATGTAGTAAGTGCAAAGTCACATGCAGTTTATTCAAGAGTACGAAGATCATCAAAAGTTCTAGATCTTATCCACACTGACATCTATGAAATGACTGACACACTCTCCACAAGAGGAACAATATACTTCATTACCTCCATTGATGATGTGTCCAAATACACAGGTATACTTGCTAAGGGATAAGAATGAAGTGTTTGAAAAATTAAGGCCTACAAAGCTAAAGTCAAGAATCGTCTTGACTTGAAAATAAAGGTTCTAACATCAAATAAAGTAGGAGAATACATGGACTTAAGATTTATTAAGTTTTGTAAGATTGTGGGATCCATAGAGAGACATCAGTACTATACACTCCACAGTAGAACATAGTTGTAGAAAGGAAAAAATTGCACTTTGACCAAAATGGTCATGCTATGTTAATAAGTTTCAAATTCTACCCAAATCTATGGTAGCTTGTTGCCTCATATCAAATATTAAAATAAATGAAACCTGACATAAACTACTTTAGAACCCGGGGTTGTCTTGCTCAAGTGAAATTGCCACATGAGCATGCCTCCAAGGTATGATCAAGAGGAATTGATTGTTCCTTTATTAGATATTCAATGACAAGAAAATCTTACAAGTGTTTGAATCTAGAAACTCCTGGTCTACACACCATTGTTGAACCTACTAATGATGAATCCTTCAAGGACATTTTTCCATTCAAAAACTTAGAAATAGTGGGGGTGAATGAACCTATTTCAAGGAAAAGGGATTTACCCATTGAGGATGTACAACCCACACTTCAAAGGAGCACAAGAAAGAGAAAATGCAAGGACTTTGGTCTTGATTGACTTTATTGTGTGTATGGCAAAAGGAGATCCACTATTCTACCAAGAATTCATGAAATCACATGATGCGATCTTTTGGAGAGAAGCAGTAGATGATGAAATGCACTCAATAGTGTTCAACAACACTTGGATATTGGTGGATCTTCCTAAATGGTGCAAACCAATCAGATGTAAATGGATATTTAAAAATAAATTTAAACCTAATGGAACAGTTGAAAAGTACAAAGCCTGACTAGTGGCTAAAGGGTAGAAAGAGAAGAAAGATTTTGATTACTTTGATACCTATACCCCAGTAACAAGAATCACAACTACCAAGTTGTTGATGGTTGTTGCTACAATCAAGAATCTAATTATTCATCATATGGATGTTAAGACTGACTTCCTGAATGGTCTACTGGAAGAAGAGAATTACATGGATAAGCCAAAAGGATCCATTATGCTTGGAGATGAGCAGAAAGTGTACAATCTAATAAGATCCTTTTATGGATTAAAGCAAGCATCCAAGCAATATCATAAGAAATTCTGACAAACTCTCATTGACAATGGATTTGAATCCAACGATGGAGACATGTGTGTTTATTCAATGACTAATGGAAAGTCATGTGTGATAATTAGTTTATACGTTGATGATATACTAGTCTTTGAAACTGATATATATATATATATATATATATATGTTGTGTTGATAACACAAAGAGGTTTTTCTTGTCGATATTAGATATAAAAGACCCAGGGGTGGCTAAAGTTATCATAGGAATCAAGATAATCAAAGATTATGATGGTGTTGTGATTTCACAATCCAACTACATAAAGAAGGTTCTAAGAAGATTTGATATGTTCAAATGCGATTCAACAACCACACTTGTGAATACTAACTTAAAGTTGATAAAGAATAAGAGAAACCATGTATCATAATATAAGTACTCAAAAGTTATCGGTTGCTTAATGTATGCCATGTATTGTACTAGGCCGAACATTACCTTTGTAGTAGGAAAGTTGAGTAGATACACGAGTAACCCAAGTAATTTGCTTATAATGCATTGTAAATAGTTCAAAGGTATCTAAAAGAACTATGAACTATGGCCTACACTACAACAAGTATCCTACTAACTGTTGTTGAAGGACAAAGCAACGTTAACTAAAACTCATATTTGGACGAGTACAAATTTATGACTTCTTGGATCTTCATTCTAGCAAGAGATGCAATCTCATAGAAATCCAAAATAAAAAACATGTTTGACTCATTGTTCCATGGAATTAGAGTTCATTGCCCTGTCATCTACAAAAGAAGAAGTAGAATGGTTAAGAAATGTATTTGTAGATGTACCGATGTAGGATAAGCTTGTGCTGAAAATAACCATTTATTATAATAATTATGATGCTATATTCAAAATAGACAACAATAATTAAAACGACAAATCTAAGATCGTACACCTAAAGCACAATCATGTGAGGGGCCTTATTACTGACAACATCGTGTCCGTACAGTATGTGAAGTCTAAAGAGAATTTTATGGACCCACTATAAAAATGCATTAGTAAGGAGTTAACCTCTAGTACATCGAGGAGAATGAGATTGTTAAGCCTATAAGGTGTATTTGGAAGATACCTAACTTAACTATCCAATGTTTAATAGAAAACCAACCTAGCTGTCTCTTAGGTTCAATGGTCAAACTAACAAAAAATAACCCACTTGTAAGCATAACTTTTATTTAATAGAATTTGTCTCTTCTTATGGTGTTCCTACAAATGTGTTTCTTGTAGAGGAATTGTGTATTGTTCTTACAAAAAGTATTTCATATAAAACTTGAGATTATTACACGTGAATGACTCCTCAGAGATGATGAAGGATGGGAATGGAATTCTCTTAATGAGTTTTATAGACCTTATTGGGTTAGGGCAAGTATACACTTGTGGGAATCCCGAAAAGACCCAAGGGGTCACCCGAGTCAAAATTTGGGTGCTGACAACACTCTTGATAAAAGCTCGCATATTTGAGTGTGAAATTTGGTCACTTTATCAGTGAATAAATAAAGCCTTGTTAAGAGAGGACCGTGCATGTGAAAAGTTTGTTCATCAAGATCAGTTCAAGGGTTAGTCCATTGTATCTCTAAAGAATTCATCATGTATACACTATATAACATTGACAACTCCTTTACTTACGTGCAATAACTTCTCTTAAAATCCCATAATACCTATTATTTAAAAATAAATAAAAATAAGTGAGGGATTGCTGAACTATTTTAAAATTAGAAGGCCACCGAATGCCATATGTTTTAAATAAAAACAAGGTATTCATAAACCTTAAGGGGCGACAACGACTTTGAAATTCCAGTCCTAAGTAATCCTAGAGGGGGTGAATAGGATTACCAAGTCTATTAAAATTTCTTAATCTATTTATACTTGATTTTAGATTTACTTGAACTTATATTTTGATATGCAATAAAATTAATTACACAAGTAAATCTAGTGACTATGAATTTATCATAGACCACTGTTCTCCGTCATGCACTATAATGTTACCTATAGTAGAGTAGGAGATGGGCTGATAAATTCCCTAAGATTGTTTATATTTGATACTTTTATTCTTAACCTTATATATCCTCAATCAATGTGTTGAATAAATTGGACAAACAAATTAGAAAGGAAAACACAAAATAATAAAAATGCAAGCAACACAAAGACACAGAGATTTATAGTGGTTCGGCACTCCAACCTATGCCCACTGTTTAATGGTTCTCTCATAAAGACTAATTGATTTTCTATTAATAGTCTAATATTGTTAGAAAAGTAAACCAACAAACTTACTCAGTTTCCTCTAATGTCTCCGTTGAAGGAAACAATCACACCCGGTGTCTCTGGCGAGTTCTCTAGTCTAGTGTCTCCGGTGGACTCTACTTCTAGTGTTTCTGGTGGAAGGACGATTGTAGTAGAATGGATTAGATAAAGTGTTCAGGCCTCTTGATATGAAATGTGAATATATGGTTCAGTTATGAGAGCTTCTCAAACTAGAATCTACATAGAAGCAATATTGCTCTCAAAAGACTCAAGGCATGGGTACATTCCCCTCAAACACAAATTGGTATAATAGATTTACCAATATGAATAGCTCTCATTTGTATAGAAATCTCTCACATATAGATATAACAATATATCAACATAGATAAATCTTCATCAAGCTTTAATCACCCCTAGAAATTGCCTTAGCCCCTTCAACACTTTTTTTTTTTTGATATTCAATGATTCACACTCATTATCTTATTTGCAATGGGGTTTAGGTTATATATTTATAGAGGAAAATGCAATCGTTTTCGAGTTCTAACGACTCTATTACAGTTGTTAAGAGATCTAGCCATTATGAGATTCAAATTAGAAAAATTTCCAATTTTAGGAATTTTTTAGTGCTTGGATGAGCTATTCAAGCGCTCAGACCATGTCATTCGAGCACTCAAATGCTCATCTTTGAGTACTTGAGGAAAAAACAATTAATGCTATTTTTTTCCTAGGCAGATTTGAGAGCTCGGATAGGTACTTTCGAGCACTTAAACCTTGTCAGTCCAGTTTCTTTTGATTTTTGATTTTATCTTTTTGTCTGGACTTTAGCAGTGGTTCAAGATTAGTCCTAGGATCATATTTGGTCTTTAATATCTCCCTAGGTCTCACCATAGTCTAATAAAGACACTTTGAGAACAACATGGTTTTAAACAAGAATAACTTGTCATTTTACTTGTTTAGTATAGAGTGCTTGATGATATGGCCTTCTTGAAGTTCTTCAGATGTTATGAGTGGATTTGAATAGCTTGTGGAACTTTGGTTTTTAAGTTGGTGTTGCTTGTTGGAGTTGCCCGAGTTTGGTCCTTGAATCTTCACACTTTACTACTAAGTTACATAGACCAAAAACCTAATACAACTCATCTAACCTTGGCATAGAATTGATAATACAAATGGACCTAACAGACTAACCTACTACCACTTTTCATTTTGGATAAAAAATGTGTCCAAGTGGATTAGTTTTGCTGTGTGTCTCTCACTTTCCCTATAAAAAGTGACATTCGTGAGTGCTTGATGGGGATTTTGGGGGGTTTTTGTTTTCAAAGAAAAAAAGAAAGGGAGCGAAGAACAACTATTGTCCTGTGATTTATAAAGAAACTCTAAAGAAGCAAAAATTGTGCAGAAATCATTCAACCTATCATAAACATCATCTTCTTCAATTTTCTCCTTCTATCTTTATCTACTACTCATTGAGTGGTTCTTGAACTCGCCTTTATACTTGGGAAGAGTACAACTGTGAATTCTTGAATCCCATGCTCTGTTGGATCTGCACTCTCTATTAAGAGACTTTGCCTTGATTCATCTGAGTATCAACCTCTTGAGATTTGATATTCTCTTTGTGAGAACCTATGTTAATCTCTTGAGTGAACTTTGTTTAAGAAAATGTTTTATAGTAACGTTATGTTGCCGGATTTTTTACAAAATAGAATCTAATGACTTTTGGGATTTAAGAAACGAATAAGGTTCATTTGTCTTTATTGGAGAGTGTAACGCCGTAGAGATACTAGGGTTCTACCCAAGCTAAATTATACCCCAGAGTTAGTTTGGTAGCAAATCCCTTGGATGTTGCTGAGAGACCGCAATTATCTTTAAGAAATGTGAAAATGACACCTTCTATGTTTGGATGAATCAGTTAACATAAACTAAAAAAGACAATGAATCTTGGAAACTAGAAGTTCGCAACTAGAGAGTTGAATCGTGATCGAACAAGCTAATCACGACTGATTGGCATATCGCAACTGAAGTGAAGTTTGTGACTGACGAGAGTTCCACGATTGTTCAAGCGTTTTGCAAATAATAAGGTCATTTACGACTGAACTACACTTAGTAACTATTCCTACATTCCCGACTGATCATAAATTATTATCATACTGCTTCACTTTTATTCTATTCCCATTACCATAAAAATTAATAGTCATTTCATGGACTGGTTTCAAACTTTGAAACATTAGTATGTGAATTGTAATTGATTGTGAGAATTTTATGCCTTATGGATCTTAACTTTGGGGTGTCCAAAAGCCAAGTGAGATTAATACCCCTAAGCAAATGTTTTGTCATAAAAATGCCTCTGTAGTGTATGTGGTGAATTATAAATAGACATGTTTTGTTTTTGGGGGTAAAAAGGTCCAAAAAAGTGTTCAGTTGAAATAGTAGGTGGTCAATAAAAGACATAAAATTCAAGAACACATCATGTGTCAATCAATGGCACGCCTTTAGAGGTCAGTCTCAAAACAGACATCACAACTTATGTCTTTTTATCTTGTATCTACAAGATAAAAAAATCTCATATTAAAAGGGAAGCAGAAAGCACACACCACCTAAATAAACTGTAAAAAGACAAAAGCTGTGATACAAAAACGAACAGAAAAAAAAAAAAGAGAAAAAAAAAAGAATGGTGCTTGTGTGTGCAACTCAACTAAAATTTCATATAAGAAACTAGTCTTATATGAAACTAGTCCTTAACCCTAAACTAGTCTTCCATCTAAAAAGACTTGCTTGATCAACAACAAAAATGTTTAAGTGGGATACATGAAGATTATAATATAAATGAAGAAAAAGAAACATTTCACATGAATCCTGTATACTGGCCTCCACCTGATGAGGATATGGGAGACATGTGGGACCCACACATGGGTATAGTGGGGTCCACACATAAAGATAACAAGAAGGCACATGGAGACACATGGTAGAGTCTTTTAAAGTTATTTTACTATTTTACTTAATGTTTTATGAGCTAATAGAGTTTGGGACCTAGATAACATTTTAATTTTTGTTTTTTGGTATTTTTGTCATAAGAGATTATTGCCAATGACATTTTAGTAATTTTAGAGAGTTAACAAGTCAAAGTGGGGCCCTCTAAGAGTGGGGCCCTCTAAGAGTGGTGGACGAAATGCTCTAGGAGGGTCTGATTTTGACACTTTTTTTATTTTAAAAAGTTAATATTTTAGTGATTTTGAGTTCAAGAAAATTTTAGGTAACAAGCTAGTAGTTTAGGAGTTTCTAAGTTGGTTTCTTAAAATTTTCATTAGTTTGTGAGTCTATATATGGGTTACACATTTTTGTACTTGGTAAGATGAAATTAATAAAAAAATTGTTGGTTTCTTGCTCTACATGTGTGGAACTCCTTCTCTTCTTCATGCTTGAAGAATCTTCAACTACTTAGTGCCTAGGGCTTGGCTTGGTTGGTGAGTTTCAAGTTGTGAGTTGGTGATTTCTCTCAGATACATCTATCATCTTCTCTTCTTCTTTTTTTCTTTCTTCTTCTTATCTTTTTTTTTTTAATTTTTTTCTCTTGTTTATTATTATTTATTATTGTTAATGCATGCCAATCCCATGAGTATATGTTGGGCATATGGGTAGTACTAGAAGTCTTGTAAGTGTCCTCTGTGAACTCACAATTTCATATCATGAAGCCAAGACGGACTAAAGGCTAAGGAAGAGACACACCAAGGAAAGTATATATCATGTATGCATATCATTTTGTGTGTCTAAAAACAATCTTAGACATGGTTTAGGGTCCCCAAGAATACCCAAACTTGAATGCCCAAGGACAACCCAAACAAAATTTTCAAAAAATTTCAGTTGAAACCGATTGCAAAGCTTGCAATTGGTTTTGGTATGGATTTTCATCTCAGATTTTGACACCCGAGGCCAAAACCCATAGGCCCAAATCGGTTTCACTAAGAGTTTGGAAAAAAAAAATTCTAGAATCCAAACTGATTGCGAAACCCCAAATTGATTTGGGGTCTGATAGGCACTCGAAACTGATTGCGAGTTTTGCAATCGATTTGGAGCCCAAACTAATTGCAAAACCCCACATAGGTTTGGAGGGAAATTTTGGGAAAATTTTTTTATGAAAATTTAAGATATATTTTTGAAATTTAAACCCCGTTTTGGTTCATTTAAAGGCCCAAAATGACTCTCTATTAGTCATATGCCTATCCTAAGGCCATAGATGTTCTTCCCTACTATAAAAGGGATTTTTTTCCTTTAGGGTAAGAAATACTCCAACACTCTAAGTTTTTGAGAGAGTTTAAGAGGCATACTATTTTGAGAGCCCTCTTCACTGTGTAAACCTCCATTGCTTACAGATTTTTTAGCATTAATAGCTAGTATTCTACATTTTTTCTCTCTTATTTTTTTTTTCCTATTGAGCTACATTTCAACTATTGAGGAGAAGTTGTGGTGAGCACTTTCCCTTGAGGAACTCACATTTGACTAAACTCAATGAGCATTAAAGCTAAGTACTTGGAGCTTGTGGGTAGTTAAGGCATATCAGCTCAACAAGGAGCATCCCACACTTGAGCAACTAGCAACATCAACTATATTGAGGTAATATTTGCTTGACTTTGCATTTATATTCATTATTGTTATTGTTTTGCTTCATCCGAAGACACCGGAAGTAGTGCACACTCGCTAGGGACACCGAGTGTTGTTGTTTGACTTGCCATTGAGTAAGTAGTTAGGTTTGTATATTGACACAGGTTGTAATAGTACTTAAATAAAATATACCTAAGTTTGGTAGTGAGCTTTAGAAGAGTGGACGTACGCCTGAGTGTCGAACCACTATAAATCTTGTGTTGTGGTTGTGATTGTGTGGTTGCTTGTCTCTCCATTGTTATACTCTATACTACTCTTTCTTAGCATATATTTGATATTACTCTTGAGTAGTTACATTAAAGCACACACTCACTTATGTGACCAAATCGAAAAAAGAATTAATAACAACCACAAGGTAAATTAAAAATGGACAAATTAATTGAGAAATCCTATTCACCCCCCTCTAGGATTACTTTAGTGTCATTTCAATTTTTATCAGAGTCTAGGTTACTCACATAGTGCTTAACATCTTGAGTAAGATCCTGGTTAAAAATCCTAGATGGCTAGAGAAGATAGTGGTATGTCCATTAGCACCCCTCCATTTTTCAATGGAACGGACTATGATTATTGAAAATTTCGGATGAAGATATTCCTAAATGCTTATGACCCTAGGGTGTTGAGTATGATTGTTGATGACTATATACAAGCCGACAAACCTAGGAGTGAGTGGACTCCCGCTGAGTTGGATGTTCACATGTTCAACTTTAGGGTATTAAATGCCATAGCTAGTGGCCTAGCTCCGGATAAGTTTAGGAGGATAGCTCATCTCAAAATGGCAAAGAAAGCATGAAAGCTTCTCTCGGTTACCCATGAGTGTACAAGTGCTGTAAAGATGCCTAAACTTCAAATGTACATGACACAACTTGAAGCTCTTAGAATGGAGGAAGATGAAGAAATCTCACAGTTCAATGTCAAGTTGTCAAATTTGGTGAACATTATGATAAGTCTAGGTGAAGACATTCCTGAGTCCAAAGTGGTTAGGAAAGTACTTAGGTCCCTATCCAAAAGGTTTAGGCCTAAGGTCACTGTCATAGAAGAGAGCAAAGACCTAGAAGTCATGAAGTTAGATGAGTTGATTGGCTTACTTCAAACATTTGAAGAAGCCATAAAGGAACCTACCAAGAAAAAGGGTATTGCCCTTAAGGTAGAAGAGCCCTCTGAATCAAATGAAGATTCGGATGATGACTTGGCCCTTGTTGCCAAAAGGTTCAAGAAGTTCTATAGAAGAAATATCAATGATTACTCCAAGAACAAGAAATTGAGAAAGTCCTACCTTAGATACAAAAGGAAAAATTATTTCTCCAAAGAACCACTCATTTGCTATGAATGCAAGGGTAGGGGGCACATTGCTGAAGATTGTGATAACAAAAAGAACAAGTACAAGTCAAAGGGCAAGACCATGGCGGCCACATGGGATGATGAATCCGAGACTTTGGAACATGAATCCCAAAGTAGTGAAGAAGCTTGTTGATGTATGTCAATCCCATGGGCATATGTTGGGAATATGAGTAGTGCTAGGAGTCTTGTAAGCATCGTATGTGAGCTCATAAGTTCATATCATGAAGCCAAGAAAGACCAAAGCCCAAGGAAGAGCACTAGGAAGAGGCACACCAAGGAAGGTATATATCATGCATGCATATCATTTTCTGTGTCTAAAAAAATCCTAGACATGGTTTAAGGTCCCCAAGAATACCTAAACCTGGATGCCTAAGGACAACCCAAAGAAGTCAGCGCAAATTTAAAGTACAAAATTTTTCAGTCGAAACCGATTGCAAAACTCGTAATTGGTTTTAGGGCTATTTTGCATATTAGAAAACCACACTTGAGGTAAAAAATGATAAGCCCAAACCGATGTGGATAAGTGTTTTGGGAAAAATTCCCAAAATCCAAATCGATTGTAAAACCCCAAATTGATTTGGGGCTTGATAGGCACTCGAAATCGATTACGGATTTCGCAACTGATTTGGAGCCCAAATTGATTGTGAAACCCCTAATCGGTTTGGAGGGCATTTTTGGGGGAAAAAATTTTCATAAAATTTTAGGCGAAAGTTTTGAAATTTGAACCCCGTTTTAGTTCATCTAAAGGCCCAAAATGCTCCTTCATTTGCCATATGCCTATCCTAAGGCCATGGTGCTCCTTCCTACTATAAAGGGACTTTTTCCCTTTAGGGTAAACAATCTCCAACACTCCAAGTTATTTTTGAGAGAGCTAAGAGACATACTATTTTGAGAGCCCTCTTCATTGTGCAACCCTCCATTGCCTATAGACTATTGAGCTTTAGTAGTTAGTGTAAGCACCCAAATTTTGTCTCGAGTCATGTGATGGT
>JAOXJP010015527.1:0-17572 GCA_025762735.1 Platanus orientalis | reverse complement strand
CATCTTTCCCTTTAAACTCAAACAATGGATTAATTTCAAACCAACAGCTTGAAAACCGGTAAAAATCCAACTTTTGAAAATCAATGGAACCCAATTTTCGAGTTAAATCTAAGAACCTAAATGAAAGCAATTAAAAAATTTTAGCATTTACTTACAAATCCAATTAATATCTCGAATTAATTTGGTGTTAGAAGCCCCTCCCAGGAAAATCCTCAATTTCTTCTCCAAAACCCTACTTTCTTCCTAAAATCCCTTCTTTTCTCTTTCTTCCTTAATTCTAATGAGTATATAGGGTTTGTAGTTTGAGTTTATAGTCTTATAGAGATAGGAGGTATCTAAGTCAAGTTGAAAAACTTTTTCATTCAAAACTTTTTAAAAAACACAATTTTTGCATTTAATCATGATTTTCAGACTTTTTAAGTTATTAATGATTTTGCCACTATACTATAACAGCTCTAACTTTCTCTATATGATTTATTTTTTAAACCATTTGTTTCATTGGAATCTAGACTTCAAGACCTTTCTTTTGGTGTATTTTTCATAAAAAAATAATAGGTTTACTATTTTTCATCAAATTTCAAAGTTTCCCTATGTTTTAAGTTTATAATTTTGTCATAAAGACATAAAAATAATGAAAATGCATAAAAAAAATCTTGGTTATTACAACTCTATTCAGCATAGTTCTTACATCTGAGGAGGCTTTCATCGGAGACATTGAAAGTGATCTTGTGTGTCTATAAGAGACACTAGACATCGAACACTTACCGGTGACATCGGGTGCATTCACTCACTTTTGTCTGAGACATTGGATGGAGACAAGTGTTTAACAAAACATGAACAATGAGTTTTATTTGATTTTGTTCTTGTAATATATCATATACTATTAATAGAAAATCAACAGACTCAAGAGCGAGCCATTCAACAAGCTCAAGAATGACCCATGTGCCGGACCATTATATAAAACTGTGTTGTGTGTGCCTTTATTACTCTTCTTAATTCATATTGCACAATTATCCTCCAGCATCACTTATAGTGTTTGGAAAAATATTAATCAACACACTGCAGAAATTCTGAGTTATTGTTTCTTGCACACACATTCAGTGGAATTAGTAGAACCAACTTCATGATACTTGGCTTGTTAAGTTGCTAGCTAATACTTGTTACATTGTCTAGATTCATTAAGGTACACCTTAAGTGAACAATTATATAAAAATAATTCGATAGTAGCAAAAATGATTAAATTTGGAGAAATCCTATTCACCCCCCTCTAGGATTACAAGGACATAGAATTACACATCTTGGCGGCCCTAAGGATTAGGTCGATGTAGATATCCCCTAGGCCCTATCATGCTGAGTTATCAAATGCTCTGATGGTGCAAGGGGTGTCACACACATTCTCAAACAGAATACCTAATGTTGCTAGCACAGCTGTGGTGAAAATGTTGAGGGTTGGTCCTTTGTCCACCAAGATCAACAAAATGTACAAATGTGCATAGACTACTGACATGTAAATTTCTCTATTGTGACTTTCTCCTTCATGTGGTATCCCTCTGAAAATGCATTGACCCTTGGCACTAATACTCTCCCAACCATAGCCCCTAGTCATTCAGGCATCATGTTCTCATGCATGAATGACTTCTAGAAGATCTCCAGGAAGCATTCTTTGTAGGGTGGCGATGTTAGGAGTTATGCCAAGATTTAGATCTGGGCTGGTGTCTTTGCGAGTTGCTCTGTTAGGAAATTTGTGATTGCCAGATAGCCTTTTCAAATACTTCATATTGTCTTTTTTATTCTCTCTCTCTTTTTCCTTTGTTTAACTGTCTTTTTCCCTGTTCCCTACCCTTCCTCCTCCCTCTGGGCCTGGCTGTCCTTAGGATTGGAACTGGTCGTTCCAGAAACCCGTCCTAACTGAGTCACAATGGATATGAAGTCTGCAAAGTCCTGCCCGGTCATGAGGGACTCCAACTGTGGGGATTCATATAGATAGGTTTAGGGGACTTGATACATAAGTATTCTAGGAGGTGGTGGTATGTCTAAGGGTTGGTTATTATGGATATAGGTGGGTGGTACAGGAGGGATGTAGTAAGGTTCAAGTGGTGTTAGATAATTTTGGGTGGAAGGGTTGAAGAGGCTTGTGGAGAATGGCTATGGCTCTTAGGCGAATGAAAGGAGTATGAGGAGAAGGTAGTAGGGTGAAAGTCGGGGCTGGCAGTACTTCATCAAGTCTTCTAGATCTGGGTTGTCCCATGGTTCAGGCTCTGGATTGGGTTCGAGGTCATGCGGGACAATTCTAGTGGCCTCGGCAACGAGCTCATCCTAGTAACTTCAGGCCTAGGCTTTATCATCTGCATCCAAGATGGCCACTCGGTGATGGGCTTCTTCTGGAATGGAAAAAGGGCAATCACTTGACTTAGTGGTCGAATTTAGGCTGTCTGGGTTAAGTTCAAAGGAGGAAGAGCAAATCATCCCAACTGTCTAGGATAACTGATGGGATGGCAGGGGGTTCTGTAAGATGTTGCGGTTCTATTGTGTTGTGGTAAAGGCTTGGCTGAACGATACCGCCCCTTCATCCAAGATGTCTTAGACGTAACGGCTTAGATAAAAGTACCTCTCAGTCGGGTGCCCTAGTGCTCGATGGAAGGCACAATGCTCATTAGCTTCATATCTTGGGGCAACGGGTTCAGGGATGGGCTAGGTTTGGGGTGCTACAACAAACCTTGTTTCACAAGGTATTCCATGACATATTTCAGGGGGTAAAGTAAGGGTGTGAACACTCTCCTTCTTCTTGCTTCATAAGTCATATTTATGAACTGAGGTTGTTGTCTGGCTGACTAGTTGTTGTCTTGTTGTCTTGCTTGCTGGCTGTTGTTTGGCTGTCTTGCTAGTTAATGAGCTCAGGTGTAGGAGTTATTAGAAGCCAGTTTAGGTACTTTTATGTCTTGAATAGCTCCGATGTTTGGCTTGGTGATTGCCATCTTTCTTGGAAAATTCTTGGATATACTTTTAGAGGAGGGGGAATCATCCTGGACTAGTCCGGACCTTATAGCTAGCTGAACTTTAGCTGCTTTATCAATTACCTACGGAAAACTATCATAGCTGGACGTAAGGAGCATTAGCCGGTAGGTCGCACCTAATGTCCTTAGGAACAAAGACAACATGTCCTCTTCACTCATTGATGTAATTTCCAGGTTAAATTTGTTATGTTCGATGAATGCATGTGACATACCTCTCCACGTACTAACTTACCTCAAATCTTGATTGGAAAACCACTTCATCGCCCCTTTGGTTAGACTGCGAGGAAACATCTATACCAGAATATTCTCATCTCGTCCCCACTAAAACATTGCATTATAGTACATTTTTAAGTGCATGCAAGGGTAACCAGTTCCGTTATATTTATCTAGATCTGACATTTTGTAGTATCTAGGGAGGATCACACTCGGGTATAGGCAAAGATCCTTGAAATCGCTTTCAAAGAGGGACCGACCGGCCTTTAACCTCTCTATTTCTATTTCCAACTTATCAACTTGGGAGTTCGTTTCTTTTAACCTGGGAAGATGAGGATCCGGCCTTTACTTTCTTGGGTACCATTGTAAGACCATATTGCTTTTCTAGATCCACCACGGAGTAGCTAGGGAGAGGCTTAGTTGGTTGGGTATGGTAGGCCACGCTGTGAAGGTGTTATGGACTGGAGGTGGGATACAGATTTGGCGTTGTGGGTAAACCTCTAGTTGGGGAGCTTGTGGTTGTTGAAAGGTGACCTTGTTTCCTTTCCGGCCAGCATTCTCTTCCCATAATCTCATGATTTCGTCCCTTTGCTAGTTAGTGAGGATGGGGGTCACCTTGTCGGGTGACTGCTGCCCCAGTTGATGTTGTTGACGGAATAGAGGCCAGGTCCTCTTCTAGTGACTTAAAGGTTAGCATTTTGGAAGTTGTGGCAGCCTTGCAAGCTTGGAGACGGGTGATTGGAGGTGCAAAGTTTGGAACTGTTGAAGATAAGTTAGGGGTGTTGGTAATTTATGCGTTATCACCGTTGTTATTATTTCATATGTTTTTTAGGGTGAGGGAAGTATAGATAAACATCAGGTCACACCTACGGATTCATGTCCACTCATGTCAAAAATAGAGTAAAGCATAGATATATATATATATATATCGAGAGAGAGATTACAAAAGAAGATTTAAATCAAGCTTTCATAATACAAGCCAAATACAAAAACAAATAACACAATGCATCTTCATAGATCAGGTAGCACAGTTGGGTTTGGTGGTGGCTCGACGGGTTCATATCCTAATGTGTAGACCTGGTCGTGCAACAACTAGAACCATTCTTGCCGCCATTAGGACTAGTAATCCATGTTGCTGTTCCTCAGCTCTGATGTAAGACTGCTATTTAACACATAAATATCATCGCGCTCCATGAGCAGAGAGTTGATTCTTTGGGCCGTGGTGTGGGTTTTGTTTTAAAGAAAATCCCTTCTTGTTTCATCCCTGGCCCTTATGTTAGCCTCATTGTCTAACTCTCCCCGAGCCTGATCAAGAGCAACTTGGGTCAAAATATATTCTCGTTCAATAGCCAAAGTATCTTGTGCTTGTGTCAATTCTTGTTCTATTGTTGATGATGGTTTCTTAATTTGGATCTTTTGGCAGGTGGATCTCCGGTAGACCCTAGGAGTGGGTTGGTTCCTTGTTGAAGCCATTGTAGATACTCGGATCTGCATTCTAGGTTGCATGTTAATGTCAACTCAACCGCAGCATTGGTAAAAGGTTACCCAATGTTGTTGTAACCTTTGCCATGTCTATGGGGGAGTTAGGTGATCAAGCCTGATTATATCCTCGTAGGCAGTGGGAAATGGGATCAACTCCTAGTGTAGAGAAAAGTGGCGGACCACACAAAGGGGGACATATGGGATTGTCCTATCTGTGAGGATGACATGGATGTTTCCTTTAGTTAACCATCGCGGGTATTGGGGCTTGAACTATTTCAGATGCCAGATGACTTGAGCTGGAATTAGGCGAGATAAGACTTCCTGATACTTAGCCATAAGAGTTTTAGCTGCCCTAGGCCCCCATTTTACACGGGTAAGGATAGGGACCTAGTCATAAGAGAGACATGCTGAAAAGTTGGATATGATGGAGAAATGCTCACAAAGCCAAGCTTGTAAGAATGTCGGGCAACCATACAGTTTTTTGTTTTGCCGGTGGGCACAATGAGTAGGACAGATCAGGATTCCATTGAGGACAAGGAATTCTAGTCAGACCTTGCTAACAGTTGTGGTAGGATACTGCATAGAACCCCGCTTTCCTGTTGGCGACTTCGGGAGAGGAGTAGCTGCCTAAGGACTTTCGTGGTGAAGGCATTGAATTTTTTCCATGTCAACAAAGTCTCCTTTGTTTCGCCAACCCCTTTGAATCGGGAGATTGAATGGGAAAGGTAGGTAATTGCTCGTGTTTTCCTTGGGGAGAAGTTGCTTGGGGATACCTGCGGTGGACTGCAAGTTCTTGGCATAACTAAGCTTTGGGACTAACATGACAGCCTCCTCAGTCTAGCTATGTCTCCAACCTAGGAAGGACTCTAACTCCTCTACGGTGGGACATAGCTCGTGCTCCCCGAAATAGAAAACCATGGTTGGGGGTTTCCATATTGACATGGCTTCTAGGAGTGGCTAGTCTAAATGTATGCGAGCCAATGTGAGTGCTAAACCTAGGCAGCTCTGATTCCTCTAGATCTCTTCCTCCTATAGTGGTAGTGATGTTTAGATGGTAGCGAGGGGTGCCGATATGACAGAGTATTTCTACAAGTGAATCGGTCCTGCATCCAATTATGCAAAAGGGATTGATCATGTGAGCCTAGGAGTAAATCTACATAATACAATTGGCTTATAGTGTCACACTTATTTGTGAAGGGTTTCTCGCATGGGGTGGAGTGTCTGGGACGAGTAGATGTTCACTAGATAAGCAAATATACGTCTGCTTGTTTTCTTATGCACATCTTCCCGTTGGATGAGCAGTTGCTTACCAGATAGGAAGATGCACACCTACTCGCTTGGGCAAGAACATCTGCTCATTAGACGGGAACATGTTCATCTTCTCATTTGGCAAGAACATTTGCTCGTTTGGGTGGAATGACATTTGCTCGTCATGACAGTTATGATTCAAAGTCTCTTTTTAAAAGGCCCAAAGGCGTGTTGGGGCCCTTATTTTAATCTTAACTTCTTTTCTTCTTTTTCATCATCTGAGAACCTTTTCCATTTACCATGTCTCATGTTGCCCCAAGATTTGGCGAAGGCATGAGTGCACGGCGATCTGCAGCCTGCTGCCCCCTCTTCTCTCCTTGAAGCCCAAAGCTCTTCGGAGAAACTTAGTGGGTCCTAAGATATGCATTTTTTATGCAATTCACACTTTATTTCTTGTTTCTTCTTTTTTCCTTTCATTTGCCTTTTTTGTCTTTGTGTAATGATTCACAAGTTGCCATGAAGATCCCTTAATAATTACATTATTATCTTTATTACAATAGGCATATTGCCTTTATTTTATGTATATTTTTTACATTTATACTAAATTATGTATTTTCTCGCAAAGCTTACTGATGGAAATAAAGTCAAAAGATGATGGAGATCAACACCAACCAATTTAATCAAGTGAAGATCAAGTATCCCAAGGAATTCAAGGGTCAAGATTAATAGAGAATGATGATTGGACATTGGACTAGCTCAATCATGGGTCAACTAAATAAAAAATGTGTGGGGTTTGTGTGCAAAAATATCTTTTCTAACGACCTCAAATTCGAGGCCTTATTTCAGTGTGAACTCGGGTCGCTACTATCCGATTTGTACATAAATTACTATAATTTTTTCGCATTCTACCTTAACCTATGTGTCACTTAGAAACTTAACCTTACAACCTTAGACATATCATATGCAGTGGAATAAGAATCTATCATAAATCATCATAGCAGAAATAAGAACATAAATGTATAAAATTCTGTTAGTAGAAATAAAAACATAAATGTATAAAATTCTAACCATCCATATCATAAGTCTCCTATCATCAACGTAAGAGACCAAAGCCTCCAACCCAATATCTAGAATGTAGAACTTACAAAATATAACAACTAAGTATCAACTTAATACATCCCAAATATAAAGGTCTAATAAAAAGAGTAGAATCTAAGACAAAGTTGAAACTACTATAAGGAAAAACATTTGTCTACATGCTACCCTCCAAAACTCTTAAGTGCTCTAAGTGTCACACTTGTATACTAGATCTCACCTTAGAAATAGTATAGAATGGTAAATTTCATAGCTCATAAATAGGTATACAAAACCTACAACAAAATATGATGGATAGAGCATGGATCTTTCATTATAAAATAATTAACATAATTTCATATAGAGTGAATAACAATTTCAGCACAGAGATATATGCAAGTGTACATCCATTAACTACTATATATCACAAGATTTATGCAACTTATCATCATAGTTCATTATATGAGATATATACATAGAAATATGTATGATTCTATTAATCTAAAGCATTCTTATTATATATTGGCATGACAATATGTATGATTCTACTTATCTAAAACATCATTCTAATGTACATATACAGACATTTCTATCATTTCCTATGCATAGCCTCTACTTTCCTAACATGAATATGCATATATAAGTTATTTCAAGATAGGTATGCAATATTTTTAAGAAAATAGTAATCATAATAAAACATTTGCATAATGAGACATGAAATTCAACTTTTATATTCAACAAGTATATCATAACGTTAGTACTTATTATTTACGTTATTACTTTCATGACAATTACCATATTATTCATTCACCATTGTTTATTTTTTCTTTACTTGTCATCGTCTTTTACTTTCCAATTTACTTAGGTTATTTAGTACTTATCATGTATCACATATTCTTTACTTAGTTCATTAGTTACAATAACTAGGTTATTTATTCATTTCTCATTTCATTTTTATTTTTAATCTATCAAGACTTCAAATTAGTTTTTCTATTCTTTACTTGTCACTCTTCATACCTTATTTACCATCCATCATGTTCTAGTTACCACTTATTATCTTTCATTGTCATTCTCTTAACATATACTTATCACTTTCAATATTCATTTAACACTTATCATTAATCATCATACCATTGAATTGTACCCCAATGGGAGGGCCATCATATACAACATATCATTGAATTATACCCCAATAGGATGACCATCATATACATTATACCATTGAATTATACCTTAATGGGAGGATCATTATATACATCTTACTATTTTTGTACATAGCTTAGAAACTTCTATTTTGTTTAAAGATTATATATTTTCGCTCTTTTCTTGACATTTCATTTACTTGTCTTAAGGACTTATATTTTCATTACTTATGTACTTTCATTTTCTTTTATGAAAATTTATTTTTTTACATAACTTATAAATTTATCTTATTTATGGGGTTTAGATGTCTCTATTCCATTGTCTAAATGCTCTTCTTAGTTTAAATGACTCATAACTTTACTTTTGAAGCTTCTATGCTTCCCTTTCTTTTTGACATTTTCTTTTCTTATGAACTTTGCATTCCTTCTTAACATAGTTTCACTTCTTTTACATACCTTATGAACCTTTCTTTTCTTCTTATCATAGTTTCACTTATCTTACATAATTTATAAACTTTTCTTCTCCTCTTATCATAGTTTCACATCTTTCATGTATCTTGTGGACTTTTCCTTTTTTCTTAACATAGTTTCATTTCTTTCATGTGTCTTATGAACTTTTTTTTTTATTTTTTAACATAATTTCATTTCTTCCATGTGTCTTATGAACTTTTTCTTATTTCTTAACATAGTTTCATATCCTCAATAATGGGGCCTTTAAAGTCCCTTACACTTTCTTATACTTTGACACATTGTATTATATCCCCAATGGCAGGACTTTGAACATATTTTGTATATTGTATTGTATCTCCAATGAAAGGACCTTGACGTATCATTGCACATTGTATTGTATCCCCAATGGTAGGATCTTGAAACATCATTGCACATTGTATTGTATCCCCAATGGTAGGACCTTGAAACATCATTGCACATTGTATTGTATCCCTAATGGTAGGACCTTGAAACATCATTGCACATTGTATTGTATCCCCAATACCAGGACCTTGACACATCATTAGACATTGTATTGTACCCCTAATGGCAAGACCTTGACAACACATTGCACATTGTATTGTATCCCCAATGGCAAAACCTTGATACATCATTGCACATTGTATTGTATCCCCAATAGTAGGACCTAGACACATCATCATATATACTTCACTTTTTCCCAATAAAGGGACCTTTACATCTTAATCTCCTTCTTACTTATCATTTATCATTAACTATTGTTTAATTCATCTTAACATTATATATTGTACTCTTTAACCATGATACAAGAGACATGCATTATCACATGATACATTCACTAGCATAATTATAGATGAACAATTTATCAATAAAACCATTCACTAACATCATTAAAAGGCATCTAACTTTATACCATACTCTTACTAGTTTGATTATAGATAAATGCAACATTAATAAGTCATTCTCTGGCTCATTCAATGAGGGAAATCATGCGAACTCACATTATTTTTCTTTCAATCATCATAAAATTTATTTATACTTAACATGAGCAAGAGTCTAAATAGCAACTATTACACATGCTTTCCAAACATCTATTATCTCTAATTAAAGCTCAATTAAGTCATTCCATAACAATCCCTAAGCTATTTATATGCAACAATTTATTATTATCATTATAATGGTAGTCAACATGCATCATATCCATTTTCAACATATAAATTTGAAATTCTAAATGTGTAATCCTAGAGGGGGTGAATAGGATATAATTAAAATTTTAAATTTTCTCTCTTTTTAATTTTAATTAAGTTTATTAGTGTTGTTCAATTTTAATTCAACTTTATTATAATGTTTGATGCTCAAATGATAATGATTACCAGTATGAAAATGTAAGTGACAATCACATAAAGATCACACACCACAACACAAGAATCTATAGTAGTTCGGCCACACCGGGGCATACATCTACTTTCAACTACTCAATTTATTAATCAACATTATGATTACAAGGAATGAACAAACCTTAATTTATGTGCTTTGTATCTCCGGCAAGAACGACCTTGGTTGTTTCTAAGCCAAAGTCTTATAATTCATCACACGATGACTGACTATTGACACAAGGGTAAGGTATAAATACCAAATTGATTCTCAATCAACCAAATACTGTAATTTAATCTAATCAAAGGGATTTATGTCCCAATATATGTTGTGGCTCTCAATAGTCAAATATACAAATATGGTCACCAAGAGAAGCTAAGTCCCAATGTAGAGAGTGACTCTCATTAGTCAAATATACTGATAGGATAGTCTCTACCACCACAAAAGGGAGCATGTGAATGCCTCTAGTGAAGGCAAGTAAAAAAGACTGTAAACATCTTTTCCTAAATAAGAACAATCATCAATTACTACAGTTAAATTGAAAAGCTTAAGCTTAGTAATTTAGAACAGACCTTCAATTCATGCAGTTTCCCCCCTTTTGTTCCGCTCTTAAGTCCCTCCATTATGTTGTTGCTAGCAAATACCACTATTTTTGGTTTTGGATCTTCCAAATCATTCTTGCCGGAGATCCTAACCAATTTTTTTTTTCTAATCCTTCGATAAAAAGATTTATATAACAAGTAATCGCACAACCGAGTAAGCCTCTATGTAGGCAAATATAAGTGAAGCTCAAATGGGTAATATCTCATGAAGTATGTTCTCTAAGGATTCACAACTACATTGGTGGTCTAGATATGCAAACTAACTATAATACAAACTACTATGTAAACAAACTCCAAATGTGAAGCAAAAGCTTTACCTCACCCCTAAGGTTGGGAGTTTAAATGCTATGAAGTATAGGAGTACCATCCTTAATCTTCCTCTTCTCCTATCTTGCAAAGGAAACCTCATTCGTAGCCATAAGAGAGAGAAATGATCATCTTCTCCTTTGGAAGCTTGAGTGAAAGTGTAGAGAGAGTAGAGCTTGTAGAGCTCTTCTTCTTATCCAAGAAGCTCTTTCTTTTCCTTTTGAAAATTCCCTTAAACCCTTAGATTTGGAAGAGCAAAAATGCTCTTTTATAGAGATCGTGGCTTTCCACAACCCTTGGATGAGAATCATCCAAAACGAGCAACATATTCCGAACATATGTTTCAAATTTGAAATGTTTTGCCTAGTTTAGAGTGCACTACTTTTGTTGGAGAGCTCCACTTTGAAGCGCTCCACTGGGAGCAGTTTTTTTTAATTGTGACAGACGAGAGAAAAAATAGAGCACTCCATTTTGGGGTTGGAGTGCTCCACCACATTGAAGCACTCTAACTCCTCTTTGGAGCGCTCCAATATGGACAAGGAATACTGCCAGCTTGGTGTGGGCCGCCCCACCATGTTTGAAGCACTCCATTATGTTCTAGAGCACTCCACTTTCCCTAGTTTTATGCTGAATGAATCTAAGGCCCATTCAAACCAAGGGAAGTGGTCTTGGGGGTCCCGAGGGTCTCGGAAGGACACAGATGATGTGAACATGTCACTCTAGTCTTCGTATGATCCTGAATTGCTTCTATGGAGCATTCTTGGTCTTCAAAAGTGATCTTCACATATTATGGACACAAGAACCTCCTAGACACTAGCTTTAACATGTCATAGTCTAGTCTATCAACCCATGTATTTTCCTACTCATGAAATTTACAACATATACATTTACATCTCTCCCTTTAGGAAGTCCATGAAACAACCTAAAATACATGGATGCAGTATAATATGAATAGTAATAAAAATACAAGAAGCCATAGAATGTGTCACAAATATGACTTCAATGAAGGCTTTTGTACTCCCCCTTTCTTCAACCTCAGAATCTCCACAACCTTGCTTTCTTCTTCACACCATTTGGATGGCATGATAAACCTAAAACACAATTGACATACATTCCTCAAACCAAAATAAACACAGTCAAATGTGAAATAAAGGTGCACACACAAGCAGACATATGATAAGATCATGAGTGAAATGCCAAATCATAGAGCAAGACTACCAAGTGAACAATTTGTGCAAAAGAATATGAAATATGAACCATGAGCACAAAGTAATTAATTCATTAGTTTAAATATTCTTTGTTCACTTCTTTTGTTATTTGAGTAATAAAAATTTAAAATTTTAGTTGTTGTTTAATTACTTAAAACAATTAGATTTGCTCCCCCTAAATCCAAACTCTCCCACTATTTTCATGGAACGACTTCTCTCCCCTTTTGTCATGGAACAAGATAGGAAATAGGAAAAGCAACATATGTATCATATAGATAAACAAGATGTAAACAAGATACATGACCAAAAAATAAGAAACTCTTATATATATATATATATAATCATTACATGAGAGGGGTTTTTACGACCCTATACAAAAGAAATATGCTCTACAAACATCCTATACAAAATGACTAATTACACAGGAGTCGCTCTCAAGCACCATCTCCATCCTCATCGTCTGTGTCATCCTCAAATCCATCTTTGAAATCAAAGCGCACTGATGGCGAAATGTGAGCATAAGGGTCTTGATGCCGCTCATTCCACGCCATTCTCTCATCCATGACATTGACCTTGTCGGCCAACTTGTTCATGTTCCTTAGCATCTGCGACATGCAAAGCTAGAGGGTGTAGAGAGGGATGCTCTCATCAGGTAATGTGGGCCTGAATTCATCCCCAGGAGGAGCTTTGGATGGGCCAAGAATATCTTTGGCCTATTGGGGAGTAACAGAAGCCGGTGAAGCAGGTGGAGATGCCTTTAGGGCTAGAGGGGCCTCTTGATGTTGAGCATCACCCTGTGGGGCTGCAGGTGGTGCTCAGGATGCTGTTACTATTGCGACGGGCTCACTCCATATATGCAATTGAAGTCTTGTAGATTTGCACCCCCTACTTGAGGATTAGTGCATCCTTAGGGAATCTCACATTGTAGGAAGCAATAAGAATGGTTATCATCACTCCATAGGGAAGACTCAACTTCACCATGGAATGCATTGCCTCAGCTAGCATCGTATGGGAGATGATTGCTGAAACATCGACCTCGTGCTATGCCATCAGACTGTACATAATCCACACCATATTGTCTGACATCTCATTGTCGTGGGTGTTTGGTAGAAGGTTACTAGAGCATAAGAGGTTTGGAAACCTCGCTGGCATGTTGCACTCTATTGATCATAGCTTTCCTTACCAGTGTAGATGGGGATAGCCAAGAAGTGCAACAGTCTCCTTCTTGTTAAGGGATGTAAGCAGGTATGTGACAAACTGACCCATTGGATGTTGGATGCCAATAACTAAGGCGATGAAGCCAAGATCAATGTGGATATCAACTCCATGCACGCCGATGTCAAATGAAATGTCCATCCAGTTTGGGTTGTGGACATTGACCTAGAAAAGGTGCACCGCCTCAATTTGGACCATGTTATCAAAGAGCGTGCTATCCTACCATCCACCATCAAGAGGAACGTGTGGAAGTAATTCATCTTCAAGAGTATACTAGTTCACGTAGCATTCAGTGAAAATTAGACACTTGGAGAAGTACCTCTCATAGTTGTCTACACACTTTTCATTATGAAAATGTGAAGTGTCAAACCGCGCTTGCTTGGTGGCTTTCTTTATGCGAGGATCCATTGGTGCGTTGAGTTGGGAAAGTAGGGAATCCTCTAAGAACTCTCAAGAGGTTCCATGAAATGAGTATATGCCCAAATAAGGGGAAAAAGCTTCATTTTTATAGACAGAGTAGGCATCGTTTCAATTTCCTGTCACACTGCCCAGTTGGAGCTCTTTAACTGACCTATTTCAGAGGAAATTAGGACAAGGAGTTAGGTGCCCCTTGGCACTCCTTAGCTATATCCCCTGGCTAATCTACTATGCACAAAGTGTTCATTGAACACTTGTAAGCTCCTGTACATAGCTATGGTATCCTGACCTTCAAGTCTAGTGCCTTTTTTAGGATGTTTGCTAGCTGATCCACAGTCTTTACATACTCTATGGATGTAACTCTTTCATCCACCAAATCGTGAATGTAGTGATGATGGATATGTATATGCTTGGTTCTAGAGTTACACTGGATTCTTGGAAATTTGGATAGCACTAGATTTGTCGATGAAGAGATTCATTCTATCTTGCGATAACTAGTGATCTTTAAGCATCTGCTTCATCTAAAGTAGTTGTGTATATCCACTTCTAGCGATAATGTACTCCACCTCAGTAGTCGACAAGGATATTGAATTTTGTTTGCGACTATGCCATGAGACAAGATAGTTGCCTACATAAAAGCATGCACTACTTGTGCTTTTATGATCATTGACATTGCCAGCCTAATCTGTGTTTGAAAATCCAGCAACAACTGAAGTGGTATCAAATGGATACCAAAGGCCAAAGTCAACTATCCCATGGACAGACCATATGACTCTCTTGGCCTCCTTTAGATGAGACTCTTTAGGTGGAGCCTAGTAACAAGCATAGGCTCTAACACTAAAGGCAATGTCTGGTTTTTTAGTAGTCAAGTGCAAAAGACTGCTTATAATACTCTTGTAATAAGTAGGATCAATATCGACACCGTTGGGATCCTTTGTGATTTTCTCATTGGTACTTATTAGAGTATTAGCATGTTTAAAGTTGTTGAGTCTAAACTTCGAGACTAAATCCTTGGAAAATTTGGATTGATTTACAAATATCCCATCTAGTGTTTGTCGGATCTGTAGTCCTAGGAAAAATTACAATATGATGTCATCCACATATATTTGTATGATGAGCATGTGATCATCCTTCTTCTTAACAAAGAGAGTTTTGTCTACACTTCCCCTATCAAAGTGATGATCCATCAGAAACCTAGTTAGTCACTCATACCAGGCTCTGAGGGCTTGTTTCAACCTATACAATGCCTTCTTCAACCTGTATACATAGTTTGGCATATGAGGGTCCATAAATCCCTCAAATTGCTCTACATATACTTCTTGGAGTATATTTAGGAAGACACTTTTTATGTCCATTTGAAATAATTTGAACTTTAAACAATATACAATGGATAGTAAAATCCAAATAGACTCTAGCCTGGTCACATAAGCAAATGTCTCCTCAAAGTCTATGCCCTCTATCTACAAATATCCTTTGGCTACAAGTCTAGCCTTGTTCCTCATTACTGTGCCATGTTCATCTTGTTTGTTTTAAAATAACAATTTTGTTCCAATGACGTTCTTGTCAGAGGGTCTCTCAGTTAGTAACCATACGCCGTTCCTTTTGAATTAGTTGAGCTCCTCTTACATGAAACTGATCCAATCTAAATTATTTAGATCCTCCTTTACCTTCTTGGACTATATCTTGGAGGTGAAATACAAATGGCTTAAGATGTTCTTGATTTGCCTTCTTATTTTCATTTCATCTTTAGGATTACCAAGGATGTCTCTTCTCCTTAGGATGAGGCTAGGCATCTTCATCCTTGAAGCTTTGTTGTGATGAGACTATTTTTTATATCTTGTTTGAGATCTTTCAATCTCTATGAGAGATGAGGTCTCTAGATCATTGTTTGAGAATACAATGGGTATTTCTACTTGTGTTGTTTTATTTTCATGATCATCAATGGATACATTGATCAAATCTTCCATCATGAGAGTCCTCTTGTTGAACACCTGGTAAGCTCTCCTATTTCTAGAGTACCCTAGAAAGATAGCTTCATCTATTTTCTTACCAAACTTCCCTAGATGTTCTTTATCCCTAAGGACATAGTATGAGCTATCAAACACTTTAAAGTATTTGATAGTAGGATTCTTACCTTTTTAGATTTCATGGGCTGTTTTGTTAGTTCTGGGTCTATGATAGACGTGGTTCGAGACATAACATGCAGTGCTTACTGCTTTATCCCAAAATCTCTTGGCAAGATCTTTGCTTGCGATCATGGAACTTGCCATGTCTAGCAAAATTCTATTTTTTTCCTTTCAACTCCATTTTGTTAAGGAGTCTTAAGTGTTGAAAACTCATGCCTAATGCCCATCTCATCACACAAATCTAAGAACTTATAGTTCTTGAATTCCCTTCCATGGTCTCTTCGAATGCGCTTGATGGAGATGTCCTTATCGACTTGAATTCTTTTGCAAATGTTCAAGAATTCATCAAAGGCCTCGAATTTCTCTCTTAAGAATGTTATCCAAGTGAATCGAGAGAAATCATCCACCATTATCATGAAGTACTTCTTACCTCCTAAACTGTTCATTCTAATTTGACTGGCCAAGTCCATGTGGAGAAGTTCTGGAGGCCTAGATGTCCTTATTTGAGTTGTCTTTTTATGGGGGACTCAAGTTTGTTTGCCCATTTGAAAACCTTTGCACATAGGATTGTCAACTTGGGTCAATATATGCAAGTCTTTGACTATTCCTTTCTACTTAGCCTAGATAGATCTCTAAAGTGATATGACTTAACCTTTAATGCCAAAGATTAGTCTCATCCTTTTGACATAAGACAAGCATCATAAAATGCTTGCTAGGTTCTATGACATAGAAATTTTTGCCAGTCCTTAACCCTTTGACAAAGATTTCATCACTTCCCTTGTCTTTAATCTCACACCCGTCTTTCACAAAATGCATATCATAGCCTTTATCACAAATTTATCTTATGCAATGGTGCAGTTGCAAATGCAAAAGAGCCTAGATGTCATAAAAGATCTAAGCACATAGAAAAAAAGTATCACTTAATTTATGACATAGTTCAGAGAGGTGACATTGATATAGTTAAGGTTGCCTCTGCAGATAATCTTGCAGATTCTATAACAAAGACATTATTTGATGCTTATATAGACAATATGGGTGTTAGACTAGTTCACGAGTGGCTTTGAGGACAAGTGGGAGATTGTTAGATTAGGTGTCCTGACAAAGCCATCATAAACACATTTTACAGTATTTATTTGTTTATTATTAATAATAAAGTACTTTGTTCCATCATCACATGTGTATAAATTTGCTTATGGGTAATTATTTGATCTCATGGGATGAGATAGTTGGTCATAAGGTAACATAGTAGGATGTTAGACACATGGATTATGTGTGGAGAGATCTAACTATCCAATTCTTATAGGCCTGAAACCTTACAGCTATGGGTGATGTTGGACACATCACTTCAAAGGTTGTTTTGTGTAGAGTTTCCATATGATGGAGATGTGATTTCAATCACTGGAGTAAGACTCTAAACTTACATGTAGATACATAATTCAAATGCATTAAGGGAATCCATGATGTTCATCATTTAGTAAAACTTCATTGTCAGAGTCAATGATGTTCATCATTTACAGACTAATCATTTGACCTGACGAACTTATGATTCTTTGAGTTATTCAAATTGATTATTTTGAGTTGCCAACCAGTGATGCCTGATTGGTGGCTATATCATGGATAGCTTAGATACTTAGCTTGATACTTGAGAGAACATAACCCAACAAGGAATCCACTGCCCTAATG